>JAJOOR010015470.1:0-15528 GCA_036250505.1 Solanum acaule
GAGTCAACGTATTGTATTATATAGCTTTTAAATATTTTAAATTGGTAATTATTGTAATTTTTAATGCTTTTTAAGTCATTTGTAAATGATATATGTTGCTTCCTTGATTGGGACTTTTCCATTTGTGACACATATATATAGATATTCTATAAACCCCCCTCTAAATTAAGAGACATCCCTTCAAACTTCTTATAATTTGATATAGAGCCATGGAAGAGCAAAACTTTCAGCAACGGAAGAGGCTAGTTGATGAAATAACAAGACACAAATTTATGAATTACAACTTATTACATTAAGCTTTCACTCATCCTTCCGTTTCACAAAACTGTGCATCTAATGATAGAATTGAGTTTTTAGGTAGGAAGTGAATTTTAAGCATCAAATCGAACTAAAATTAAAAATCTTTTCAAATTTTATCATACATATACAATGACGGAGCCATATATTTAAGGAGTACTTGGTTGGCACCCCTTCATCTGAAAATTGTGCATATTGATACTTGTTGATTTCTCCGTGAATACATCCTTATATTTTAACACTTTTCTATTGAAATTTTTTAACTCCATGTGTTTATCATTAGTGATATGATTTTTTTTGTACCATATCAGATCCAATTAAGTTTCAACGGGCATGATGCCAAGAAATCCCATCATAGTAGTCAAATCGGGAAAAAAATAATTCTCTCCTTCTCATTCTTGTTTTATCATTTGACTTGATACGATGTTTAAAAAAAAAAAAAATTGAAACTTATGGTTTAAAACAATTTTTAGATATTTATGTAGTTGAAAATCATTTTACTAAAGGTAAACAGGATATTTTAAAGTTAAATTATTTCTAATTATAGTAAGATGACATTCTTTTTGGAATAGACTAAAAAGGAAAGGATGTCACACAAAATGGGACGGAGGAGTACTTCATAAATGTCTCGGTCACTATATATATTCGCTAGACTCTAAATCATGAACCAATTAACGTTTGATGTCTGTCAAAAACATTTTAGTGATGCGTTATAGAACGGATCAAGACAATCTAACCCAAATTTTATCAAATCTAATTAGTCTATTTATTTTTAAAAAATATTTTAGTACCTAAGAAAATTAGTAGGGCTAGGTTCGTTTGGCCGATCTGGCCTAATTCGTGATTTAATAATAAAAGTTGAGCTAAGATTTTTGAAGCCCATTTTAAGAAAAGGCTTTTTAGTCTGGCCTAAATAAGTCTGTTGATTTGGGCTCGAGCAGTATGGGTAGGCCGACCTATTTGCCAAATAAAAAATAAATAAAAATACAAATAAAATGAAGTATTAAAAATAACAAGAGTTCAAACTCAAAATCTATTTAAAGTTTTAACTATTAAAATTTAAATACAAATAATGTTTATAAAATTAAGTTAATATTTCTACTTAGCTATTTATACTTTTACTTGAAATCAAACTTGATAAATATTTATAAAGATCGATAATTTTATTTGTGGATTTGATTAACAAGTAGTAACACTAACACCATGTAATATTATATTGTCGTTATTTAGGATAATATTTTTAAATTATAATTTGATTTAAAAAATGATAAAAAACATACTTTTAAAAAAGTGGGTTGGCCTGACACATCCCGCTGCCCACATACTTGTGAGTTAGGCTAGCCATTTTCTGGCCCACAAAAAGAATGGACTAGCCCGACCTAACCCATCAAATTCCAGGGCCTATATAGATCAGCCCAGATGAGATGAGTTAGTCCCTATTGACACCTCTATTACTCGATAACTAAATCTCAACAAAGATGTTATGTAAAGATGTTTAAGAATGAAAAAAGATTTCTAATACATGTGGACTTTCAATATCCCAACTTTGTCTCAACCATGCGTAGTTTGTTGATCGTTAATTAACTTGTGCTATTATGTATTTAAGATTTAAACTTTATATGTTTAAACTTATTAAAAGTGAAATGTAAAAGAAACATGGATTAGTGACTTGAAGACTCCCAATTGAATTCAATCATTTAAGAGGTTATAGTAGGTAGAGAATCGTGTTTTAACTATGATGAAATTATTAGAGCTATTTAGAAAATCAAAATGACCCTTATTATACTACAATCAAACAATGCCATAATCTTGAAAGCTTGAAGCTTTTAATAAAAAATTACAACAATAAATTCGACATAAGCATAAAGGAAAATTGAGGGATGAATTTAGCATGAATTATTGAAAAAATAATAAAGAAAACTTACCACTTAAAGCTTTGTTGAACACGAGGGATATTTTCAAGAGTTCTAACTTCTAATGGAAGGAGGGAGTAGAAATAGACCTGCCTATTCTGGGATTTTTCGTGTATTCGTCCTTGTCTTCATTTTTGCGATGTTTTCGACCCTCATATCTGCACATAGGTACTTTGAACACTGTTAATTGTGGATTGCTTCCCATCTAGCACCTTAGTTAAGGTTCTTACATGACATATTTTATTTTATTTTTTTGCTAAAAACTAATAAAAATAAGAAAAACAACTAAAACTAAAAGGATTTTTTTTCGATTTCTCTTGAATAGCGCTTGATTTAATGTTGGGCATACAAAGTTGGCTAATTATGATTATGTGTGACTACTTATTGATTGCAGAATTTTGTGATGATTCTGTTTGGTAACTTATATGTCTAGTGATTGTGTTGGGAATGAGGTTATCTATTTTGCTAATGTTGTGGAGTTAATCGATTATGTGTTATTGTACTTGTTTACTTATTTAATCGACTTTATAGGTATTTCTAACTAAGTGGAAGGAGGGCTTCGGGCAAAGAACAACTCTCAAGTACTTTACTTCAGTCCCAATACTGGGAGTTGGCCTATAATACCTATCAATATATAACATTTCTGTTGATATTACTTCTATATTATTTTTTTAAGTGTAGACGGTATACCAAAGTCTTTTTTGTAAAGTTATCAATGAATAAAATTGAAGGCTCATTAACCCTTTGAGGTTTTATTCATAGTTTTTGTCCTCTTACAAAGCATAAAGTTTAATAATTTCAAATATTAATACAAAGTTACAACATAGTAATAAAAAAATATTAGTTCAATTCGTTACACCTGACTAACCCCTTACGAGGCCGGGGTTGGGTCAAATAGTATTTTCTCCCAAAACCCTTGCCCCTAAATCAGACCTAACGGCAACCCAATTTGGCCTAGAATCGAGACCATTAAGGATGACCTTTAATGGACGAATTCAGATCGAACCGACCCAATAGTTAGGCATAGCTAAAATTGTTTCTCTTTTCTTTAATCATCCATAAAGTCTACTAATTCATATTTGCCTAAACTTACTAGGAGTGATTAAAACATTTGCTTTCAAAAAGCTCTTCATATTAAGATTTTGATTAATAAAAGTTTCAGATGAGAACTGAGTTAATCCTTGCACTAATACGTAGCTCGAACGGCACCAAGGGTTACAATTTAGTAGGAAAGGGTGCATAATCTTCCACCAAATGAGGCATAAATCTACTTATTTTGACTTTTTTTTTTTTTTTATCTTCACAACACATTTTATCTCTTAACACTTTATTTATATGTATTTTATTATTAAAGGAAGATCCTAGTCCCAAGCCAAGAAAAGATTGGTTTCTTATCCTTTTTGTCCTCTTAAACTTTAGGTTTTTTCAATTTGGTTTCTAATTTCTTCTAAAAATATTTGAGATCTATATTTTGGGATAAGTCAGCCAAAATATCTTTAACGTGATATATATATATATATATATATATATATTTGTCAATGATGACAAAAATGTACATGGAATTTTCAAATAACTTGCGTGATTAAGTGTATTTCTATATTTTATATGTAATTTGTTTTTTATTAATTTACATTGTACGACTTTGTTGACACGTTAACAAGTTTCAACCTAAATAATTATCCGTGGATCCAATGACCATTAATCACATACTTAAATTATGAGATCCGTCTCAAGACAATATTGTTGAATCATTAACAAGCTTGACATATAAAGAGAGAATCAATGATTTACCTCTTCCTTTTATTTTCTTTCCTTTTTAGTAATTAAAAATCAAATTTAAAACACAATAATTTGCCTTGATTTCAATTTTACTAAATCTAATTACCTCATACATTGTTAAATCATAAATGTGTGCAAATGCCTTACTTGGAGAAACTTTAAAGTGAGAAAGCTTGACTTCACCTATAGGATTGTTTAGGAAAAAAACTTAAAATGGAGGACTAGAATAGATAAGGGAAAAATTTCGTAGAGTTACAAAATCTTTCCATGTTCACACTACTTGATAAGCAAAATGAAATGACAATATTGTCCATTACATACATATAATTTGACCTCAAAATTCTATGTTCTACCAGCTCAAAAATCTGTCTTGAATTCATCGCTTCTCATCGCAAGGGTAAAGCTGGAAGAAATGTTCCACACTTTCTCATCGAACATATCTCCGTTGTCTCTTGAAATATAACAGACAGTTAGAAAAGTAGGGGTCCATTTGTCCTTATGTTCTTCTAACAAAAAAACATTTGACTAAAACAATTGTCTTTATTACTTCAATTGTTGTCTTGCCAATTTAGTACACGTCAAGGGAACATACACTAGCAACAAAATCCTACAAGTAGTTCTATGTGGCTTCTTCAAATACCATTTTCAGAAAATTGAAACACTCTAGAGAGGAAAAAGTTGGGGAAAATATGAATAGCTCCGATTCATTACTTTATGAAACAAATGAGCAGATACATACGTTATACATGTGTAGCATTATTGATTTTCAATTTTATATATTTTTTGTTAGTTTTAATATTCAAGATGTAGGTATCTTATAATTGGAATTTTGAATTATTCAAAATTGATTGTTTATTTCTATGTTTTGTGTGCGATTTAATTCTTACCATTTTATTCATTCATTTCCATTTCAAAAAGGAAATAGAGAATTATTTTTTCCCTTTGATTGTTGATGAAATTTCATGTGACTGACCAGTGTTTTCAAAAATGTTTTTGGGGCGAGTTTCTAGGCGGGGCGTATAAAAAATGCTCCGGGGCGTAAATTAAAGACGTAGATCCATAAGACGTAAGTTCAAAAACTTGAGGCATAAGCCTCGAGCATAAAAACGTAAGTCCTGGGAGTAAAAACATACGCCGGGCATTTTTAATTAATTTTTTGAACCTTTTTTGCTTTAAATCATATTTTTTATTATTGGTGTAATGATTTCTCAAATAGTAATTATAATACTTATTTTCTTCATTATTGATTATTTATACTTATCTTAAACAAAAATCAATAATATAATTTCTATAACAGTTATTTATAAAAAATTATTTGTAAAATCATTGAAAGGTTTACTTTTGCGTATTTTATTAGTAATAAAACTATAAAATTGAATATACGTGATATTATGCCCAGTAGATCCATGGCCTTACGCCCCATATCGCGGGGCTTACGCCTCGTCCCGTACTGTATAAAACGCCTCGCCTCACGCCCCGCCTTTTAAAACACTGGGACGGACTATATGTGTGATAGCCTCTTAAGTGATTTGTATAAAATGTAACGATTGTTGAAGAAATTGAATTTGGATCTACTTTGTAAAGTTGTGTTATGACTTATTATTATAAAAATTAATTAATGAAATATATTGGGACTTAATTAATTACATCATCTTGTTTTGAACAATTTCTCTTTGTGGACATCTAGAAATGATAACATATTAGGAAGTTTTCCAAACTTGATTTTACGAGAGAATTACTGTTTTCTAATATCATGACTTTTAATCAGTGAACAATTTCGACTAATTAGAGGGTATAATTGAGTTATTTAACAGTTAAATATTTTAATCTTGATAACTCTTTCATGTTATATATATATATATATATATATATATATATATATGTCACGATCCGATTCTTCGAATCATGATGGCACCTACTATAACCCACCAGTAGGTAAATCAACCCATAACCCGGAACAACAAGTAATGGGTCTAAGGGCAGAAACTAAACAAGAGTAGGCAAAATTTTAAGATAACAATATAAACAGGCGGAAGCAACCCAAAACATAAATACAAATAAAGATCCCTCCCAGAACCTGGAAGTCACTAGTACAAATCTACTAACAAAACGAGTACAAGTCCCAAAAGTGGACCACAAAGACTGGACTGTCTCGAAAGGTAAAAGACAAGTCTATATACACAGATGGAGACTGAAATAGTACAAAACGCCGTGTGATCAATCCCGTCTCCGGATCAGACTACTCCAAACTGGATCAACGCTGGCCATTGGTGCTCGGACCTGCATCACGAAATAGATGCAGAGTATAGCATGAGTACCAAAACAGTAGGTACCCAATAGACATCATAGGCCGATTGAACTTGAAAAGTAAAGGCAATATGAAAAGAAGGAATAACACAAACAGAGATCAAGAGCGGAAATCTAAGTAACAATGGAATGCACACGAGTGTAGAAAGAACTAACTAAAGTAATTTATAAGCTAACTACACCTAATTGGACCCTCATAAACCCAGAAGGTACACTCGTGTGCAACTTTTAGTTAAAAACCCGAACGGCCCCTCATAAGCCCGACGAGTACACAGAATAACTATAACTAAAGAGAAGTGCATATGAGAACTCAAGAACGAAGAATATCGAACCAGAATCTCAACCCCAATTAGTAGAATCTGATAGTACGGAGGTCAGACCTCGAACCGGATGCTCACCAAAAGTACCCAAGTAACCAATCACAAGTATCAAGTAACTAAGGTCGGACTTCTAAGCGGATGCTCTATACAAGTATCTGGGCGATAGAGGTCGGACCTTAAACCGGATGCTCTATATAAGTACCTGGGAGATAGAGGCCGAATTTTAAACCGGGTGCTCTATATATGTATCTGGGCGATAGAGGTCGGACCTTAAACCGGATGCTCTATATAAGTACCTGGGCGATAGAGGTCGGACCTTAAACCGGATGCTCTATATAAGTACCTGGGCGATAGAGGCCGGACCTTAAACTGGATGCTCTATAAAGGTGCCAATGTAGCTGCTGAAAGAGTCCTAATCGATCCATGTTCAAAAATGTCCGTAGAACGCCGTACACACTTAGTCAATCAATGTAAGTCCTTAGAACCGAATAGAAAATCAAATTCAAATCGCGAAGCAAAACTAGTGTCGCCGACGTAACTCGTGAAGTCGTAACATCGGGGAAATAATGATAACTATCGTCGGAGCAAGCATATCGCCTAAATACGGCCCAAACTATCAGACTCAAGTCTGCTACACCAGTCTACAGGGATCTAAGTCAGTCGAGCGACATCGGGGCAAAACTAAGGCCTATCGGTTTCGAATCATGCATTTCTAAGGCAAGTCCTAGTCAAACCAAAACTAAGGCCCAATATGCTTCAAATAAACAGTAATTAAGCATACAAGCACTCCACATAGCGAGAAGGATCAATTAGTAATACATAGTATGCTCACAGTTACTCGATAATTCCCGAAAGAGGCCAAAACATGATTTCTAAACACCTATGCATGATTCAATAACTACCAACTCAAATCCCAACTAATCAACATGCATTCACACTCTCGAGCTCAATCTAAGAGAAGGAAACCGTAGCCTTTCTGTAGGCCAATCACGCGCTCCCCAAAATCACTCTTTCGAAGCTTTTCCTTTCCGAACGGCTTCGAAACGCTGCCCCACTACCAAAAATAGAGTCACAACATTTTTACGGTCGTTTCAACACTAAAATCGCAAGAAACGGAGACGGACCAATTTTGGGGTCAAAACAGAAAAAGTGGGACCCGCGCTGAAAATTCTGGAATTAACCCCAAAAATAGGTTCTTAAACACATCCCCGAACTTATGTTCCATGATGGGACACAATTCGGGGCTCGGAAACAACACAGAACCAACATGCAACCAAAACCCAAATTTTCCTCAAGAACTAAAGAAATGGGACAGCAGTTAATTCAACATATTTACCAGAAACTGGCGGTCTACAGTAAATTCCGACAACACCACTATGCTCTCCTAAAAAAAACCCTCAAAATGGACTCAGGAATCGCTGAAATCGGACCAAAAATGGATGAGAAAACAAGTCCTAAAATTAAACTCACAAAAAGGGGGTTGTGGCAGCAGGTATTTTGTGAAATTTACCTCGAATGGGGACCCCAAATCAGATTTCGAGCTCACTAACAAATTGTCCTCGAAAAATCTCACAACTTTGCCTTTTGAATCGCCCAGATTGGAGCTCCAAAGCTCAACTGTGGAGTTTTATAAAGGGCGAAACTGGTCGCTAAAAATCTAAAAGTTGGTCATTAAAGGCCCAAACTGTGGTCGCTAAAGAGCTGCACCAGATCTTAGCTTTGGCAAAATTCTTCAAAGTATCCGACGGGGTGCTCGAAATTCGTTCGGAACCCGATAAAAATAAAGCAGATATGCTACCCTACTAAAATCGACATTCTGAACTCAATGACATAGTCAAGATTTCCATCAGAGGTTATCTCGATAAAAAGTGGGTCCCACTTCCAAAAGTCATTTTAACCAAAATCCACCGAGGGGAACGAAATGAGTCCGGAGGGCTCGAGAGTCGAACGGAAGGTCATTCTAGACTAAACTCAACATTCCGGAGCTAACCGCGCTGACGGAATTTTCATCCGAATGCGTTTTCCAAGAAATTTGACCAAAGTCAACCTTAGGCCAAATTTCATAGGCTAAAACGCCTAATGATCCAAACTCGCATCGAATGCCTTGATACTCGTGCCAACTTTGCTACTAGCCTAATTTGGCCATTCCAGAGCTGATGGAACCGTCAGAATTCTATTCTGAGGTCATATTCTTGAACTTTTGATTGAAAATGATCGTTCAAGGTTCATAAGCTCCAAAACACTAAAACTCGCACCATAACTAAACGAACGACCAGGTGACCGAACTGTCAGTCCCAGAAAGTCATAAATGACTTGGGGTCGCTACAGGAACACTCTAAACGACACATAGAAGGTAAGATACAGAAATGACCAGGAGGGTCATTACAATATCCATTACTAAAAAGGACTTTCGTCCGCGAAAGAAAGGATAATGATATACCTGAGGGCTCAAATAAGCTGGGGAACTGCTCCAGCATCTCATCACGCCGATAGTGCTGGAGGTAAAGCTAACTCATAGGCAACCTCGCCAATTGATCTCAAAATCTCAAAAGGGCCTATATACCTGGGTCTAAGCTTGCCTCGCCTCCCGAATCTCATCACGCCCTTCATCGGCGATACTCGGAGAAATACCCGATCGCCAACTGCAAACCTCAACGGCCGACGCCTGTGATCTGCATAACTCTGATGTCTACTTTGAGCCATTCTGAGCCTATCCTGAATCACCCATACCTGATCCAAGGCCTCCTAAAGCAAATTTGGACCACACGGCCTAGGCTTTGTAGACTCAAACCAATCAACTAGAGAGCGACAATGCCTACCATATAAGGCCTCGAACGGGGCCATCTGAATACTAGAGTTGTAGATGTTGTTGTACGCAAACTCCGCTAAAGGCAAGAACTGGTCCCACTGACCTCCAAAATCCATAACACAGGCCCGCAATATATCCTCAAGGACCTGAATAGTACGCTCCGACTGGCTATCCGTCTTTGGGTGAAAAGTTGTGCTAAGGTGGACACGGGTGCCCAACTCTTCCTAAAAAGCCCTCCAAAAGCTGGAAGTGAACTGTGAAACCCGATCTGAAATGATAAAAATAGGCACGCCATGAAGACGAACCACCTCCCTAATGTAGATACAAGCCAACTTATCGGCACTGAAAGTAGTGTGAACAGGAAGGAAGTGTGCTAACTTGGCCAATCGATCCCCGATGACCCAAATACTGTCAACATCTCTAGAAGTCCGAGGTAACTCCACAATGAAGTCCATAGTGATACGCTCCTAATTTCACTCCGGAATGGGTAATCTCTAGAACTCGCCACCAGGCCTCAAATGTTCGGCCTTCACTTGCTGGCAGCACAAACAACGGATACATAGTCGGCAATATCTCTCTTCATACCGGTCCACCAATAATGTTGCCTTAAATCACGATACATCCTAGCCGTGCCCGGATGGATGGAATATCTGGAATCATGGGCCTCGCTCAAAATCAGCTGAATCAAACCCCCAGCTCTCGGAACACACAATCGGCCATCGAATCTCAAAACCCCATCCGAATCTAAGGTAGTCTATCTAGCATCACCTGCCAACACCCTATCTCTGAGTACCATCAAAGACTCATCCTCGAACTGACAACTACGGATGCTATCTAGCAAAGACGACTGAACTCCCACACAGGCTAACACCCGCCTGGAATTTGAAATATCAAGTCTGATCATCCGGTTAGCTAAGGACTGGATGTCCAAAGCCAACGATCGCTCCGAAACAGAAATGAAGGCTAGACTACCCATACTCCTCGCCTTTCGGCTCAAGGCGTCCGCAACTACATTCGCCTTGCCTAGATGGTAGAGAATAAAGAGGTCATAGTTATTTAGGAGCTCAATCCAGCGATGTTGCCTCGAATTAAGGTCTCTCTGACTCATAAGGTACTGGAGGCTCAGGTGATCACTGTAGATCTCACAACGAACCCCATATAGATAGTGCCTCCAAATCTTAAGCGCAAAAACTACCGTCGTCAACTCCAAGTCATGGGTGGGGTAGTTGCGTTCATGTTGCTTAAGCTGCCTCGGTGCGTAAGCTATAACCCGGCCGCGCTGCATTAATACACAACCCAAACCAACGTCGAATGCGTCACAATATACCGTAAAGCCCTCGCCCTCAATTTCCAACTAATCAACATGCATTCACACTCTCGAGCTCAATCTAAGAGAGGGAAACTGTAGCCTACCTGTAGGCCGATCACGCGCTCCCCAAAATCACTCCTCCGGAGCTTTTCCTTTCCGAACGGCTTCGAAACGCTGCCCTGCTACCAAAAATAGAGTCACAACATTATTACGGTCATTTAGACACTAAAATCGCAAGAAACGGAGATGGATCAATTTTGGGGTCAAAACGGAAAAAGTGGGACCCGCATTGAAAATTCTAGAATTAACCCCAAAAATAGGTTCTTAAACACCTCCCCGAACTTGTGTCCAATGATGGGACACAATTCGGGGATCGAAAACAACACAGAACTAACATGCAACCAAAACCCAAATTTTTCTCAAGAACTAAAGAAATGGGACAGCAGTTAATTCAGCATATTTACCAGAAATGGGCGGTCTACAGTAAATTCCAACAACACCACTACACTCTCCTCGAAAAACCCCTCAAAATGGACTCAAGAATCGCTGAAATCTGACCTAAAATGGATGAGAAAACAAGTCTCAAAAATCCCAAAATCAAGCTCACAAAAAAGGGGTTGTGGCAGCAGGTATTTTGTGAAATTTACCTCGAACGGGGACCCCAAATCAGATTCTGAGCTCACCAATGAGTTGTCCTCGAAAAATCTCACAACTTTGCATTTTGAATCGAACTTTAAAGAAAATGAGGAATAAAGCTAAGTTGGGGTTTTATAAAGGGCGAAACTGGTCGCTAAAAATCCAAAAGCTGGTCGTTAAAGGCCCAAACTCTGGTCGCTAAAGAGCTGCACCAGATCTCAGCTTTGGCTAAATTCTTCAAAGTCTTCGATGGGGTTCTTGGAATTCGTTAGGAACCCTATAAAAATAAAACAGATATGCTACCCTACTAAAATCGACATTCCGGACTCAACAGTGCAGTCAAAATTTCCATCAGAGGTCATCTAGATAAAAAGTGGGTCCCACTTCCAAAAGTCATTTTAACCAAAATCCACTGAGGGCACGGAATGAGTCCGGAGGCCTCGGGAGTCAAACGAAAGGTCGTTCTAGACTAAACTCAACATTTCGGAGCTAACCGTGCCGACAAAATTTTCATCCAAGCGCGTTTTCCAAGAATGTTGACCAAAGTCAATCTTAGGCCAAATTTCAAAGGCTAAAACGCCTAATGATCCAAACTTGCATCGAAGGCCTCGATACTTGTGTCAACTATGCTACTAGCCTAGTTTGGCCATTCCAGAGCTGATGGAACCGTCAGAATTCTATTCTGAGGTCGTCTTCTTGAACTTTTGATCGAAAATGATCGTTCAAGATTCATAAGTTCCAAAACACTGAAACTCGCACCATAACCAAATGAATGACCAGATGACCGAACTGTCAATCCCAACAAGTCATAAATGACTTGAGGTCGCTATAGGAACGCTCTAAATGACACACAGAAGGCAAGATACAGAAATGACTAGGACGGTCATTACAATATGTCTTTACAAAAATAAAAGATTTTTTTAACGATTGTATACCACATGTCTTGCAGTCTTTTATTCATAAAATAAAATAATTTTTTTTGGTAGGATGAATATACTTAAGAGGGGCTAGATATTACTTTACATATCCTAATGAGCTAGCAAACCTCCACTAATTATTAGCAAGTATGAATAATATGAGAGTTAAAGAGTACTAGATATACTATGATTACATTACACTTTATGATGATATGCTTAAGTAATGCAAAATTATAAAAACAAAAAAGAAAATTGAGTCATCAACTCCAAACTTTCTTTTAAAAATATATGAACTAATAAATATAGATCATAACAATTCTTGAAATGTTATTCACTAATGATGTCATACCGTTAATTTTGGAAAGAAAAAGAAATGACAAGTTTCAGGCAAGTAATGTGTAAAAGGATCGGATATCTCATTTTCTTGTCATATAATAAGGGGGAGGGAAGTCATCTTGTGCTTTAACGGCTTGTCTGTATCGTAAAATCAAATGTGTATTGGTTTTTATAATTTTAACTATATTCTCTTTTGACGTACATATTTTTTTCCTCTAATGGAGTCTAGATTATGCAAACTTTCAACAGTTTTGTATTCTAGTTCATGTTCATTCTACTTCTTTTCACGTTAGAAAGCGAGCATTTTCATGACATAGAATAAAATAACCATTTTACCCTAAATCATCCTGTAAAACCCTACTTTCTGTGTCTTTGTTGAGTTCTTTCTTTCAACTCGGTTCATGGACTTGATGTGAGCTTCTCTCTTAATTCGGACTATGTATTGAGCCACTAGTTATACTTCAACAACACTCCTGACCATGTCAAACAAACTTCCTATTTGCTACAAACCAACTTCCAAGTATGTTAGAGACTATCTTTTTGCTTCAAACCCTCCTTTCAACCAATAAGGTATCATCTTCTTGACAAGTCAATATAAAAAGATGAAGTAAAATAAAATTTTGATTCACATGTAAACTCTAGACTCTATTACATATCTATAGTGGAATGTAAGAGAAAATACTAGTTCTATGTCAGTTATGTGAGGGTATCTGACTCATAATTGATGAATTCATTGGTTTAATTACTATTGAATGCATGTCAATTGAACCCTTCAATAAGTCTATTGAAATTGACTAAGTAAGAGATTTATTGTGGTCAAGGGTACTCTTCTAATATTTTGGGTTGGAAAAATTTACTACGATGAAGAAATTCAAAATATTGTTTCCTAATATTTTGATTGGCGAATTTATTATCCCTATTTGTAAATTACCCCTATTCCTATTAGGAAGGTGAGGTAAAAAGGGCTTGATGAACAGTCCAAATTCTCTGATTTCAAATTAAAATTGATAAAAGTTTATTTGAGTTTCATAGTCATTCCTTTATTGAATATTTTCATATGCTTGACTAAATAAAAAGAATCAAGCTCACACATTATAAAAAGTTTATTGAGTCTCATAGTCATTCATTTATTCAACCAATATCACCTCTTTCAGGTTTTGTGAGGTGATTGACCCTAGCTCTACACAACTTTCCTTCCTTCTATTATTGGTGCGGATCATCAAGGGGTATGATCAGAAGGATGAAATTCCTTCCTTCGTAACCAATGTCTCATTAGAACCTTGTAAATGGAGAAACCCTGTTAAGGAATATTCTCCCCTTTAATGGAATCTATGTGATCCAAATCTAGACTAGTGTGTTCTAAATGTATCAGATGTCTCTCTAAAGAGAAAAATTGTCACAAAAGTCCATCGTAGGTGATGTGATTTCTCTATGCGATGGAAAGATAAGGGATGAGGGTTAAGCAAATGCCATGAGTACTAGGATCGTTTGGTGTGCTAGATAAGATGAAATATCCCACAATTAAATTTGAGATTAGATTTATATGTACTGTGTTGACAATATAGATCTAACTCCACACTGAAACCTAAATATTCCACCTTCCTATCAAATTTGGAATTATTTTATCCCACTTTCCATATAGGATAAGTTAGTTCAAGAATTATAATTTAAATTATATTCTTGAGATAATATAATCTGCATATCAAACAACCCCTTAAGTCACAGACAACATATCAAGGAGAAATTGAACAAAAAAAAATATACATGATTTGTTTCATGGTTTTTTGTTCATTTCTAATTATTGAGATGGATATTTTCATTGAGTCAATTTTTTTCTGGAAATGTTTCTCTTTTGTGTTCCACTAAAAGTTTCTCATCATTTAATATTTATCCTAAAAAAAACCTCACGAAAGAGTCAAGAAAATCTTAACATACATTTCTGATTATTATATATAAAATGTATGTAGATGTTCTTAGAAGTTAGTCAACTACAAAGAAGTGAAGTATTAGTTTCTCCTAAAAATTAAACTTTCAACTAGCTAAGTTCCATTGTTAACAAGAAGCAATGAAACTGAATTGATTGGATTTGATTCATTCCTAAACAAGCCTTAATAGAACTTAAATCTTTAAATTTCATTAACATTCGTCAAACAATTGTTGGATGAGACACTTAATAGATAATTAGTTTGATAAGTATTTTGTTTTCTTTATAACTTTTTTGATGTATGTATATTTGATGACAATATCGTTTCAAGTAAATTTACTATTCAAATAATGAGAAAGCCTTATTGAATAGATAATTAGGTTGATAAGTGTTTTTTATTTTCCTGTAATATGTATATTTGATGATAATATTATTTCAGGTGAGTAATTTTGAAAAGTGAGAATTTTTTTTTTCAATTCAATTAGATCAATGAAATATCATAATGCATTATATTTGTAGGGAGAATTGGAACGTCCTAGCAGGAATATGCCAGCATGGATAGGGCCATTTTTGAAGAAGACATTTTTTGGGACATGTTTGGTACATGATGAACTTCAAAAGAATGAGCTGAACAAGTATTGTATCACATGTGATTCAGATTTATGCAGGAATTGCATTGCTACAAACAAACACAATGAGCATGACCTACTAAAGATTTATCGACATGTTTACAAAGATGTTGTTCCTCTCGACGAGATGGAGAAATATAATGACTGCACCAAAATTCAGGTAAATTTAAATTGATATAGGCAATTACAATTAGAAATGAAAAGAGATCATATCGATTATGAATTGATGCTCTGGACATTAATTTATTTGAACATTTGATTTTGTTATG
This sequence comes from Solanum acaule, assembly GCA_036250505.1. Classification (NCBI taxonomy): domain Eukaryota; kingdom Viridiplantae; phylum Streptophyta; class Magnoliopsida; order Solanales; family Solanaceae; genus Solanum; species Solanum acaule. The sequence goes on from JAJOOR010015470.1 coordinate 15,446, forward strand.
TTTGCCTAAATTCATTCACTGATGCACGTACTTTAAAGTTTAGCTATTTTTGTTTGGATTTCATATAAAAAATATCTGAACTT
>JAJOOR010015472.1:0-11978 GCA_036250505.1 Solanum acaule
CATAAATTTATAATAATATAATCCGATTGTAAGAATTATATAGTACTAAAGTACCATGTAATTATATAATTTTATAAATATCATATAATTGATATATGATTTTTTAGAAAAATTGAAAGACTACATTTAAAATTTTGAATAGCATTCCAACAATTTGATATTTACGTGCCTAAATTTTTGTAGTTTATTAATTTTATGTTTAGCATTATCATAATAATTATAATTATAACAACAATAACAATAATAATAGTAATAATAATAATAATAATAGTAATAATAATAAATACATATTATTATTTAAAATTAAAAATTTTAAAATTAATTCTCATCAAATGATCAATTAAAATTAACTGTATACAACCATTTTAAAAATAAAAATAAAATTGAAATTTGAAATTTAAAGATAAAAATTTAAACTTTAAAAAAAATAATTGACCTGTTTTAAAATATTAAATTTTAATATTACCATTTTTTTAAATTAAATTTTTAATTATAATTAAAATTTAAATAGCGAGTTTTAAACATCCCATTACATTTCCACTTATACACAAATTCTAAAAACTGATTAATAAAAAATTAATAAATGTATCAAAATTTCATTAAAAATTAAAATCTATTTGCAAACTCACGAAATATGGTTATACAAAATAGTAAGTTAGTAACATGTTTTTTTTACTCCCTTTTAATACTAATTATAAGGTCAATTTTTGTCGTGATTAAATTATTTAATTTTTCTCTAATTGTTACAACTTACAATCCTATTAGTAATGAAATACCTTTTATTATCAGTTGAACTTTTAAACTATTTCAAGGGATACAAATCACAACCAATATATACAAATTATTTTTGAAAAATCCATTAATTTAAACAATTTATCAACAGTTGCATTGTAGCATATTTTTTTGATTTTTTCTACATTCAAAATTAATTATGTAATATGTAATTTTATTTAATGATTAATTACAAAAAACCAAAACATAAATTTAAAATATTTATTGTAATTAACATGAAAGTGAAAGCAGTTTAACAATATATATATATATATATAGGTAGCATATTAAATTCAAAACTAAAAATTTAAAAGTGACTTTTTTGTTAAAGAATTACTTAAAAATTAACATGATATAAACATTTTTTAAATTTAAATTTTTTATAAAGATAAAGATCAATAATTAAATATTTGAATGATCTATTTTAAAATTAAAAAATAATTAAAATTCTTTATTTAAATAAAACAGGAATATATTTAAAATCGTGCATAAGTTAATATCACATTTAATTTAAAAATTATGATATTTAATCCGCGCAACGCGCGGGCATGAATACTAGTGTATACTAATACAAAAGGAGAAACATCTATGAGATTCACAAACTATAATTACTCTAATCAGACGAATTTAGAAGAAGAATTAGAATTAGAAGAAGAGAAGAAGAAAAGGAGTTTATGAACGTAGAAATAATACAAGAAGGATATGAAGCCTTGCAAGAAGCTAAAAAAAGATATAACGACAATAAAAATATAACCTTTAAATGTAAAGGATGTAAGATAGGAAATATGGGTATAGTAGAGGTAGAAAAACATTTTAAAACATGCAAATTCAGAACAGATAATCTAGGATATAGAGAAGAGTATAATAACCAAGAAAAATTAGAAAGCCTTGAAAAGATAATAGAAAATATATATGATAGCGAAGATGAAATAGAAAGACATTCTATAATAAGTCAAAGAGAACTTATGGAATCCACTAGTTCAAGTGCTAGTCCATTCCAACGAACTGCCCAACCACATACGATAGACACAAGTACAGGAAATGTACCAAGACGAAGGGTATTTAGGGTAAATCCAGACACAGTAACTGAAAATGTAAGACCAATGGGTAGAAGGATGCCTATAGAAGAACCTATTAGGTTACACGAAGGGGGAAGTAAAGGAAAAATATTGAACATAGCGGCACATGATCCTTAAATGTGGAATGCGGTAATAGACTTATGGAAAGGAATAGTAGTAGCAGACTATATAAAAACGTACCAAGATGAAGATGCAGAAACAATGTATAAATACATGGAAACCTTTCTAGGAGAATCTGCAAAAGCCTTATGGGAAGCATATAAATCTAACTTCCCACAAGAATTCCAAGCATTGGTAAATATGGGAGCAAACCCATATAATTTTACAAATAAAATACATAGTCTAATTATAGGGAAAGACCCAAATAGTGGTTTAGTAGTACTACAAAGAAATGCTTTAATAAAACTAAAACAATTAAGCATTACAAGTTGGTTCCACATAAAGAACTTTCTAAAAGATTATTATTATTATTGCACAATTAGTGGAAATTCTTTTGATGAAGAATTAGGAAAGAAGTTATTTAATAAATTACCAGGAGCTTTAGGTAGAGAAATAGAAGAAAGATGGTATAAAAGAGATGGAGTAATACAAAACCCCAATGGTAAATGGTCTATAGGACACAAAGTACAACATATAATGGAAATATTAACAGAAAAATGTACAAATATACAAATACAAAAATAACTAAAGCAGAATGAAATGGGTTTCTGTAAATATGTTATATATACAACCCAAAGTTATGATAAAGAACAAAGTAAATCAAATAAAAGATACAAGAAGTGTCGACCTTACTATAATCAGCAATATAATAACAATAAAAGATACTATCTAAGAAGGTCTTCAGCTAGGAAGCCATATCTAAATAAAGATAGACATGTTAGAAAATATAGAAACGATAGGAACTATAAAAATAAGCTAGAATGCTTCACATGTGGAAGTATAGAACACTTAGCAAATGTATGTCCTAAAAGAAATAACAGTAGAATGAGAAACTCACAATTAATAGAAGATTTTCAAGAAACGTTGATTAATGTTGATGAATAAATGTCAGATAATGAAAGCATATATTCAATAGTAAGTGTAGAGATAGAAGAAACAACATGGTCTGATGAGTCAGATTCAGCTAATGAAGAATTAATAAATGAAATAGGGTTAGAATTAAAAAATATAGACTTAGAAGAATTACAAATAAGTACAATGATGAATATTTCACAAGAATGTACTCCTGAGTTTGAACGAAATAAAGGAATAGATAGTAACCAATGTATTCTATGTAAATGGTATCCAAGCAGAGAAAAAAGGGCAAAATGTAAGTTTTTCTATGCAGAAGGATGCATCACGTGCATAGAAAATTTATTAAAAATAAAAGTCAAAGAAGGACGTGAAAACAAAGATATAAATAATGATATAGTAAATTTACGACTAATAACATTAGAAAATAGGATGAACGAATTAGAACAAAAGGTAATGTTGTAGGAAAAGGAAAACAAAAACGTGAAGAAAATATGACAAAATCAGTACAAAAAACAGAAGAATGGGAAATGTGCAAAACATCTGCCCAAGAAGCCGAATTAATGAATATAGAAACTATGGTAAATCATTATGAGAATTTAATATGTAATGAAGATAAAAAATTCACTACTATTAAAGTACTAGTTAGACTCAGAATACATGATATTGAGTTAGAAACCTTAGCATTGGTAGACACAGGATGTACAGGTAGTATAATAAGCAAAAAGATCTTACCACAACACTTAATAAGAACCTTAGATAAGCCAATTGCAGCAATGCAAATGGATGGAACATATAATACATACCAACATTATATAGGAAGGACGCAGGTAAGTTTTGTTAATACATGTAATGAATTTTATAAACCAATGTACACACTTGATAGAATATGGGTACGAGACCTTAACATAAATGTAGATTTTGTATTAGGATTAAAATTTATGATACAAAATAATGGAGGAACGTTAATTACAAGAGATGGGGTAATATTCTTTAAACATATGACTTATACACCAGTACAAACTATTAAATTTGAAACAAAAGGAAGACAAGTTGGTATACCTCCAAGTACTTCTGAAAATGATAGCTTACAGACATGTTGTAAAGACTGCAAAGATAAAAGCCAATGTTGTCAAAACTTAGGATATGAGGAACAATACAAGGAAGAAGAAGAATATGATATAAGGGAAAAAGATTATACTCTAATAGAAGTAGAAAATGAATTCTATAATTTTCAAACAGGAATCGATAGGATAGGTACAATTAGAAGTCCTAAAGACTTGGATAATATAGTAAAAATATTAGACGAAATGAAAATAATAGGGGAGAAACCTTTAAAATATTGGGAAAATAATAAGGTAATATGTAAATTAGGTATCATAAACCCTGAATACATAATAAAAACAGTTGCTATTGAAGCAACTAATCAAGACTTGGAAGATTTTGGTGTACAGATAAAAGAATTACTAAGCTTAGGAGTAATAAGAAGGTCTACGTCAAAACATAGTTCAGCAGCGTTCATGGTTAGAAATCATAGTGAGATAGTGCGAGGTAAAGCAAGAATGGTAATTAATTACAAAAGACTTAATGATAATACAAGAACAGATGCATATAAATTACCGGATAAGAATGAATTAATCAATCGAATCCAAGGAAAAAGGATATTTAGTAAATTCGATTGTAAGTCAGGATATTGGCAAGTAAAAATGCATGAAGAAAGCATAGAGTGGACAACATTCACTTGTCCTGAAGGACATTTTGAATGGTTAACTATGTCATTTGGGCTAAAGACTGCCCCGCCAATATTTCAAAGAAAAATGGATACTATATGTCGAGACTATAAAAGGTTTGTCTTAGTATATGTAGATGATATCTTAGTATTTAGTAAAGACATCAAAGATCATTTAGGACATCTACAGACAGTGTTTCAATTATTTGTGAAAAACGGAATAATAGTAAGTAAAAAGAAAATGGAATTGTGCAAAAACCATATAAATTTTTTAGGAGTAACATTAGGAGAAGGAAAAATTAAATTATAACCACATATAGCAACAAAAGTATTAGATATGCCTGATAAATTAGATAATACAAAATATTTACAAAAATTCCTAGGATTAGTAAATTATGCTAGAAACTTTATTAAGGACTTAGGAAGATTAGCAAGACCATTATACTCAAAAACAGCTAGCAAAGGGCAAAAACATTTCAATATGGAAGACATTAAATTAGTACAACAAATTAAAGAAAAAGTTAAAAATATTCCAAAACTAAGTATACCACTAGAAACAAATTATCTAATAATTGAAACAGATGGCAGTTTCCAAGGATGGGGAGCTGTATTAAAAGCTAGACCAAATAAATACAGTGATAAGACGGAAGAAAAAATTTGTGCTTATCAAAGTGGTAAATATAAAGAGAAAGGAAATATGAGCAGTATAGATGCAGAAGTTTTAGCAATAATATATGGCCTCAATAGTTTTAAGTTATATGTTTTAAATAAAAATGAAATATTAGTACGGACTGACTGCGAAGCCATAGTTAAATTTCATCAAAAGATAAACCAGAAGGCTAGTAGCAAGAGACGATGGCTAAACTTTATGGATACTATATCTATTTATCCAAATGTTATTTTTGAATATATAAAAGGAAAGGATAAAAGTCTAGCAGATCAGTTAAGTAGATTAAATATAAAAATAACTTAACTATACATTTGTTTTCAGCATGAGACCAACAGGCTCAATAGACATAGGCAAAGGAGTAGCCTCAGCATCAAACACATACGCTCAGACTCTATTAAGTAATATGAAGTTTAGACCTCAGACAACATCAATAGAAATGATGGACCGTATGTACTTCGGTAAGCATAATTTAATATGTTACCCAAATTCAAATTTATCTTTTAGAGAACTGCCAGAATGTGTGTTAGATAAACCTCAGAAATGTTTAGCAGACAATTTATGGATGACATATAATAAGAAAGATAATAAATATTTTATAGCCTCATTAAATGCATTATGTCAATACTTCACAGACAAAAGTAGAGAGAACAAATTTAAATATTATGTGGTAATACATGGTAAAACTAATGGTATTTTTCAAACTTGGATAGAAGTACTAGACTCTATAAACGGAGTTAAAACTCCTCTTTTTAAAGGTTTTAATGATTTCACTGAAGCATTAGATTATGCAAGAGGGATACTTGGTCCAAATTATTATATCTCTCCAGCCCTCAGACAAAATCCACAAAAAACCCCGCAATACAATATCCACAAAGACACAGATAAAATAATCTTTTGTGACCACTGTTCTTCAATGACCGAAGCTTTCAAGAGACTAAATGCAAAGGTAGAAGCTTTACTCCAAGAAAATGCTAAACTAATGGAGCAGGTAAAGATATTCAAAGGCAAAGACTCCATTCAAAAGATTCACACCAGTACACAGACTTTAGAACCGAGTTTTCCATCTCAAGATAAAATGGATGAGCAGGGTGTGCATTCCCCAACGAATGCAAAAAGATCCACAGTATCGGATGATAAAGATACAGCTAGTCCGGTTCAAACGGTAGCCGGTAAAGACACCTCAAACCCGTTTATGGCTGTCACTTTGCCAAAAAGTGAAGATGAAGGGTCTTCATCAAGACGAAGGTTACCCAGATCATTTACTCAGGTAGAGACAATAACAAAGAAAACTATGCTCCATAAAAAGAAAAAAAATGATAAAATAGAGAGCATAATAAAAAAGACTTTAGAAAAGTTTTTCCAACAAGGACAGGATAAACATTTAATTACTACACAAAATCCAGATCCAAATGGAGACAGACTGGTACCAGATACAGAACGTATAAATACAGAATGAGACAGAACTAATACACTCAAGGAGAGACACTTCTGGTAATAATATAACCAGATCCCTAAGTTCCGGAGAAGAAGACTATGGAGAACATTCATATTATCAAGATACTCAAGATCCTGATGAAGATAATGATTCAGGAATGAGTTTTGATTCCATAGCTCTGCACAACCTTGATACCTGAAGACGAACGGATACCTGAAGACAAACAAGACAAAACAAGGCAAAGACAATAAACTAAAGTAGGAATAAAAGTGTGCCATGTGGGTATGCCCACATTTGTCGTCTAAGTGCTTACTTTATCACTATCCTCTAAAAAGAGGAAAAAACTGATAAGCACGCGTCAAAATAAGTGACAATAACGCATGTGAAGATGGGACCCAAATGTGTACCCGTCATGTATTATTTGATCTTATCTTCAAAAGTGTCGGCCAAGTTTAGTCCACTACTTTTTATCCCACTATCTTAGTGCATCGGCCACATTTGGCCATTAGTATTTTTCCACGTTTGGCCACTAGTATTTCTCAACCTCTATAAAAAGACACTACCCCACACTAAAGGAAGGTAAGAAAGAAATACCAAAGAAAGAAAAAACACACAACATATTCCCCTTGCCAATGTTCCGAAAAATCCTCTCCACCCAAACCAAAGACCTTTAAAAAACCCTCTTGTAATATTCAGTGTTGTACAAAAAGTTTGTATTTTAGTGTATAAGGGTCAGTCGGGGTTCTCGAAAGGGAAACCTCTCTCCGTCTAAATCATGTAAGTCGCTTATGTTTTCCTGTATTTTTCCCTAAAACTAGTTATGTACATTATGTTTGTATTCAAGTTATGTATTATGTTAATATGTTTGTATTCAAGTTACGTATCATGTTAAGCACTACCCTTAGTATATGGTTAAACTTTTAACTTCTTAATAACAACGATGGATTAACCTGTAAATTCCTAGGATGTTTTAAAGGCCTTAAAAAGTCCGAAAAAATTACAGGACGTCTTGTTGGCCATCTCCGGGGTGGGGTTAAAGAAGAAGTTACTAAGAATACAGGTTAAAAGTAAGAGATGAACGGGGTAGTTACCTAAAAAAATAAAAAAAAAGGGGAAAAAGCAGGTTAAACTCCACGATAAACATGATAAGACACCAAGTGAGAGGGAGTACTGAGTAGGATTTAAAAAAATTGGATTTACAAAAATTAGTTTTTCTGCAATTAGTTTTTCTGCCATCTGCTATTCTGCTATTTCTGTTATTTTCTGCCATCTGCTATTCTGCTATTTTCTGCTATTTTTGATACCATTATTCTGCTATTCTGCTATTTTTGATACCATTATTCTGCTATTCTGCTATTTCTGCTATATTCTGCTATTTTGCTATTTTCTGCTATATATATATACTAGATATCACCTTATCACATTGTTGTATGAAGAAGGTAAAACAGGTATAACGTACGACAAAGGTAAAAAGGAAGTTAGCTCTTATCATATCAAACGATGTACGTAGTAAAAATCTGATTAAAATAAAATTAGTGAATATTGAAGGAAGTAAAATTTACAATAATACTATTCGTGTACCTGGAGACTATTTATTTATTTGTTTGGTAGTATTGAGGACTCACACTTATTATATAGGAAGGTATCTATATATATATACTAGATAATTTAAGGTTCGTGATACGGGTCCCAATATCATTTCGCATATTTTTTTTGAAAAGATTACGTAAATTCACAACTTAAGATATCAGAATTTCTAAAATTTCTACCATCTAAAAAAAGTACAAATATCCTCTTCCGGATGCATCCCTATTCCCTCTCGGATACATAAATCCCCTCTCGAATACATCCATTCCTTCTCTAATACATACCTATCCCCTCTCGGATACGTCCTTCTCATGAAGTAATGTATCATTTGTAATGTATTGGACAACCAAGGAACGTATTCGAGAGCAATGAAAAATTTGAGATTTTTGCAATTGAGAAAACTTCTGGAATAAGATGTAATTCACTATATTCATACTATTTTTTCAATAAACAACTTCAATATATTACTTAATAATATGTTTCAAATGTTCATACGACATAAACACATTGTTTACAACCCAAATTAAGAAAGTTGAATTCCAAGAAATTCTATGTAGCAAAGGGAATAGAGAATTGTGTTAGATTATGAGTTAAAACATTTCGTGTTCGAGGAATATATAATATGTTGATATCTTTAAAAAAGTTCATCATCTTCATATAATTTCTCAAGTGGTATCTATTTTCCACAATGTTGTTATCTTCTTTTTGTAATATTTGCACCATAAACTTTGCATCTGATAAAATACTAATCATTGATCAAACAATTCGTAAAGATCGATTCAAAGCCTTTCAAATCTCTATTGCTTCAACTTAAGTATAATTTGATTGTAGTTTGCTTTGTCAATGGATTTTGTGATACATTTTATTATTGTCTTTTATATTTATAAATAGAAATACTTCTATTTATTTTGATTTTAATATTGAAAGTATTTGTTAAAAAAACGATTTCTAACTCCACATACCACAAAAATAAAAACAATCACGAAAACAACTTTATTTCTATATAAAATAACAATTATCTTAATGTTAAATTCTAAATTACATTAATAAAAGTTTTTGATACTACACTCTAAATATCATGCCATAAAAGAAAACTCTAAATCTTACCCCCACAAAATAATCAATATACTTGTCTTTTTCTTTCAGGTTGTTTTTCCCGAATTTATCTATTTATTTTTTTGTTCTTCCTCTATATTTCTCAACAAAGTCCTTTTCTATTGACATTTTCTTTTGTTGTTCTTCTTTATTATTTTAAATCCTCGTTTTCTTTAGTTTGTATTTTAATATTTCTTAGCATTTGAATTTTAAACCTTTTTTTTTTCATTTTTTCTCTGTTAAATAGTTTATCATATTTGATATTAAGAAAATATCCTATATAGAAATGAAAAATTAATATTTTTTAATCTTTCGTGGAATACATTATCAAATTATTAATTTTTTGATAGTCAAACAATGTTCATTCTTTTATTAAAGACTATTTTAATAAACAAGATACAAATTTTAGTAGTGGTCTGTCACGACCCGAGCCTACACCCTGGACGTGGCCGGCGCTTAAGAACCATTGCTGGTCCCCAAGCGAACCCTCATCCTAGCTGACTACAAGCGGAAACTGATTCAAGCATACAAAGCTTAAAAATTGAATAAAAATCCATGAAACTGAAATATAAAACTTTAACTCAAACAAAATACTCTGAATATAAAATAATATTCAGCTCGCCATAAAATAGGCAACTTAAGTCTTTAAAACATTTAATAAAATAAATGATACAAACTTCTCAACTATACTGACTATCTATGAAGCCTCTAATTGATAAAGATGGAAGTCGGGACAAGACCCATGACATCCTGACTAAACTGAAAGGTAAATGAAATCCTCCGGAAGCAAGAAGGCTCACCATAGCTAACTCGAACTCTCGGATGTATCAATGAAGCTCCTGTTGATGATCCTGAATACCCGTGTCTGCATCATGAGAAGATGTAGGCCAAATGGCTCAGTACGTGGAATGTACGAGCATGTAAGGGGAATTCTAAAACATAAACATAAGCTTGAAACTTGATAAAAAGGAAAACATACTTACATCTTTTCAAACTTACTCAACTCAAGGAATACTCAAGGATACTCAAAACTACTCAAACTTACTCAACTCATAAGATTAGATACTCAACTCAGAGATAAGATATTCAACTCTGGGTACTCAACTCAGGATATTCAACTCAATATGACTGAACTCATTTCAATATAAAGCAATTTAAAACAAGTGCAATATAAAGAAACAAACTGTTTAAAAACATGTTGTAAACTCTGTGTGTATGCAAGGATACAACATAACTCTGAAATGTATGTAAAAATACAATTAACTGTGTATATAAGAATACAATAATTTCTGTGGGAGTTTCTCTAACCGACAACCATCACTTAAGAGCTATAGTGATGATACAACACTTTACCTCATGCTACCAAGGACCATCCTATACCTTGCCATCAATATAGGACCTTAACTTAACTTAGTGGATCTACTAGTCTATGCTAAAAGCATCTTAAGGAGTCATCTAAAAAGTATGATCCTTTACTACCCATGATGGCTACATGGTTTATGGAGACTTGAGTTATCTTAACTCGCATCCCCATATCAGTGCTCAATACTACTCCCAAAATATACTTAGCTCATGTGTTTGTAAAAACAAAACTCTTTCTTTGGTTTGAGATAATTACTCAAAACTTGGCTTAAAATCTCTCTTGGAAATCACAGTTTCCTCTTTACTGAAAAACTAGCTCAAATGTTCGTTTGAAATCTCAGTTTCCTTTCTTGTTTAAATGTGAAAACATTTACTCTTTGGGAATACATAGTCCCAATATACTCTTTTGAAGAAATGAACTCAACTCTTTACTCTTTGCTTAACTCAAAACTTAAGTCTTAAAACAATGTTAAAACGTTTGTAAAAGTTTTCTTAGAATATGGTTCATGCCGAATTGTGGACGTGAACGACTCAATGCAAGGTTTTCAATAACCAAAGATAGAACTCAATACTTGGAACTTAAGGACTTTAACAATACTACTCATTTAAAGAATACTAACTCAAAGGGTTCATGCGGAATTATAAGCATGAACTTCTTAACTCAAGAACTCAAAGATACTTCTCAAAAGGGCTTAGGAACTCAACACTTAGAGGCTTAAAACTTAAAGATACCACTTCTCTGAAAGATGCTCAACTTAAGAAGTTCATGCGGAATTATGGGCATGAAACAACTCAACTTAATGATCTACATAACAACATGGACTCATATATACGACTCTCCTCATTCTCTTACTTACTTTCTCATAACTTAGTTCAAATCGATAGTTGATCTCAAAGGATTCACAATTGAACTCAAAGGCTTACTTGAACTTTACTCTTAACTCTCTCTTGAATGTGAATTATGAATTCAAGAGTTTTGGTTCATGATATGAAGGATCTCATGATGACAAAGTAGATTCATGAATACATTCTCCTCATCCTCATACTCACTTGCTCGAGTCTTGAAACAAGTTACTAGTAATTGTAGAAGACTCCTCAAAAAGACTCTAAGGGACCTTATAAAAAAGGTTTGAAACAACTATCAAACTTGACTCTCAACTCTACCTTGAATTTGATTTATGAATTCAAGGTTATGATCATGTTAGGAATGATTTTAGGTGTTTAGAAGTAGCTTAGAGT
>JAJOOR010015473.1:0-29021 GCA_036250505.1 Solanum acaule
TAAAAAAAAAAAAAAAAAAAAAAAAAAAAGGTTGGATTGGACTTCATTCCCAGACTTTTTAGAAACTCCCTTGATGATGGCTTATATGGCATCATCATTTCACACACATGGTATGGCAACTCGATGAAACCACTACTCTCTTCAATCGTTGGCACCAAATCGAAATCTACAAATTTGAAGACCATCCTCACAGGGTCCCAAAATTACAGCAAGGCCCTAATTTGGTGACGGTCTGGTATGACAAAGATGACGTTGGTAAGACCACCCAAAAATAAATGAATCTCTCTTTCGTGGTTTCTCTTAATATCATTCCACCAATTCGTTAGTTTATAGTTCACCTCTACGACCATTTGCGGGTTAACGGAATATGGGAAGGTCATGACTCTGCAAACAAAACAACAAACGAATTCTAAACTTCATTTTGGCAAATTTTGGCTTTATTTATTTATTATGACCACAATGACATATAATTATGCAGTTGTCTAAAGGGTGTTGGATCCCTTTAGACTCTAGGGTGGCTACTAATCATGCGGATTGACACCAAGGGTCAAACCACCTAGGGATTCTGCAACATGTATGACCTAATTAAGATTTCTAAGAGTTGGTTCGACACGGACTTGAAGAGGTTCTATGAGAGAGGGCTCGTGATTTCCCGATAGTAATATTATATGTTCCGTCCACGCAAATGCCGACTCTTTCTAATGGTATTTAAAGATAATTGGAGTAATTGTGAGAGGTGCAAAGGCACAACATCACGATAAAAATAAAAAAGGAAGAGGGTCCCAAGTGGGGGAAGTATGAACAGAATGACAGTTTATCAAAGTAGTATACACTTAACATGTAGATGGAAAGCAGTAATATATAGGCAGTTTATGGAAAGCGGTGATAAATAAATAAATAAACAAATATTAAAGGAAATAAACATATAAACATATAAGAGAGTCAAGCAAATAAGGAAAGGGGTTATGGGATTAAGCATGTAAGTAAACAAATAAAGAGAAAGGGAGGGGGGTAAATATGGTAATAAGTGAATAAGGGAAAGGGAGAGGAATTAACATGAAAATAAACTATATAAGGAAAGCAAATAAACAAGGAAAGACAGATAACAACTTAGCATGGTAATGACCAAACAAGCAATAAAGTAAACCTCACATAAAGTATGAAACACGTAATGGTAAGAACCTAAAATCCCCAGCAGAGTCGTCATTCTGTCGCACCATATTTTTCACAAAAACAGGTTTCGGTGCACGACCTAACAACCCTTTTGGTTTTGATTTGATTAAAAAGTCGTCACCTAACGACTTAAGGCGCGTTAGGGAACCTATCTTACTTAATTAAATCTAACTTAAGGTCAACGAACCAGAGAATGGGTTAGGGTTCAAATTACCTCGAGGGGAAGGTATTAAGCATCCCTTGAAGTCCACAACTGTGGGTCCCGGCCGTATCTCATGCAATTTATGTGGGGGTTACAATTAGCAATTAAGGTCACTTCATGTATTATTTATTTAAATGAAAAGGGCGTAAAATACCCTCGAAGTATTGAAAATGGTACACAACTACACCTCATCCACCTATTGGCTCCAAAATACCCTCCTCATCCACCTATTGGCTCACAAATACCTTCCCCATCCACCTTTGGGTCCAATTTTAGCCACTTCATTAACGGAGCACCATTTAAAATAATTAAATAATCTTTTTAATTACGTGGCGCTCAACCATTGGTTGTAATTTAATATTGAGCATCAAGTCATGAATGAGCATCAAAATATATTTTTGATGTCATGACATTAGAAACATCTTTCTAATGTCATGAATGAGCATCAAGAAAAGCTTAAACTTTATTAATTAATATAAATTATAATAACAAACATTATATACATGACAAAATATTTTTTTTTTGTTCCTGTGGAGTCAAAAATGAGTTGCTAACATAATGTATGTACAGTTCACATTTGTTGATTATCTGGAAAAAAAAAAAATTATAATGGTGATAGAATTATAGTCATATAAATCAAACAGGTAATCACTACAACAAATAAAGAATTTAATGATAATAATAAAATTTTCGTTATATTATATTTTTTACGGCAATAATATATATGTATATTCATAGCCAAGATTCTATATAAATAACGCTAAAGACTTTAGCAACTTTGAATGCAATAACATTAACTCAATTTCCACTAAAAAATCTATTGTCCGTAAATATCTTCTTCTTTTTTTGTAGTGAACGAAGTCAGAGGTGAATTCAGCTAAACTCAATAGCTTTAGATTTACATTTTAAATTTTTTATATAAACTTCTAACTCAGTATCTATACAATTTATCCCTCTAAAAGAATCTTGAATTTTCTTTGTGATCTGATTATTTTAGATTAATATAATGGTCACACTATAGTACATTTTACTACTTATTAAACCCGCCCGATTCAATACAAAAAGAACCCATGGGTTCGATCGAGTGGGTAATGGGTTGGTTTAAAATTATATTTTAGGGCGGGTTTAACAAGTATTGGGGTGGGATTAGTTAAAAATTGGTGGGTAATGGGTGAGTTTAAAATTATATTAAATAATTAAATTGCAACCAATGGTTGAGCGCCACGTAATTAAAAGGATTATTTCATTATTTTAAATAGTGCTTCATTAATGAAGTGGCTAAAATTGGACCCAAAGGTGGATGGCGAGGGTATTTGTGAGCCAATAGATGGATGGGGAGGATATTTTGGAGCCAATAGGTGGATGAGGGATAGTTGTGTATCATTTTCAATACTTCGAGGGTATTTTAGGCCCTTTTCCATTTATCTAATTAAGCATGCGAGCTAGTTGATATAATAAATGAAACAATAAAAAATATTAAACATGAAACAATTAAAGAAGATATGCGAGAAGACAGAATTATACATAATTATATAGACGAAATAATTTTATTTTATTAAGCTACCCCAAACAGTTATAATTATAAAACAAATAAAAAGAAAAAGGAAAGGGGGACTCTGAAACCAACACACTTTACAAATCAATTCTCAACTTATTATACCCTCAGCTTATTATTCGTAAAGACAAAAACCAATGTTTTGTCGTTTTAAGCTAGAGTCGATTGTCATCATCTTCATAAAGGGCCTAACTATCCCTACCCATCTTCCGCATGCATTACGTCCTAGAAGGTACCTAGCGTCCCTACTTAATGTCCAAGAGGGATTGGACTACTAATAAGGAGGTTTTTAGATGAAAATAAAATATAGGCTCCTAATTAGGCCCTCTAGACACAAAAAAAAACAAATTGGCCTAGCATTTAGCACATAAATCTCAAGTTGGCCTTTAGATTTTAATTAACATGCTTGCAAACACAAATAAAGGTGAAAGGGCTCATGCTATGTGTGTGACATACAAACAGATTAACAAGTAGTAGAATAACACTTAGAGAGGGTAGAAAAATTATGGCCATGCAGATTTTATTAATTGGTTTTAAACTATACCATAAAAGCAATCACAGATGCTGAAAAACTATTTTTAGAGCAGTAGCAGATTAGATTATTAATGCAGAAATTTATTTTAAATGGCAGTCAGTTTATTAGATGCAAAAATTCAGTAGATGATTTTAAGTGGCAAAACAGTTAATTATGATGCAGAGGTTACTATTTAAAGCAGTTTTAATTAGGGCAACAAGTAGCAGATGCAGAAAATGATTTAGTAGCTGGTTTTAAGTGCCAAGACGATTCGTTACGATGCAGAAAATTAATTATTTTAGTAAGGTTTTAATCAGGTAGCATGTATTTAAAGTAGCAGATGCAGAAATTTATTTTAAGTGGCAGTTATTTATTAGATGCAGTAATAATTAATTCAGGCAAATTTAATAAGGCTGGATTAATTTTAAGCAGTTCAAATTTATTCCGAAAATATTACCAAGTTGATTTAACTGTTAAACATGCAGAAAATATTTAAGCATTAACAATGCAGAAAGATAATTAATCATGATGCAGAAATTACTTAACATTGAGCAGAAAATATTCACAACAGATTTATTTCAAATTTAAAAACATGCTGAAAATTACAAGAAACCTATAGACATGCTATCTAAGTGATTATTATGCTGAAATTTTATTAGCAGCCTAAAATTAATTAAGAATTGATTTATTAACTGACAAGTTTAAGTTCTTAAAGCATGCAAGAATTGTTTAAACCAATTAATTAACATTGATTTTATTAGTTAAGCCCAATAGGCATGGTTTCTATTTTCACTTACTACAAATAAATTATCTGAACAATACTATATTATCCATTTGTCATAAATAATATGGGGATGGTTGGAAACAAGCAAGACAAGCAGAGGTAAAGAAAATTATTATTTTACTATACTATTATATTCTAATAGGGGATTACGCAGATTCAAAATTTATTTAATATGTAATTAATGAACATCGAGAATGAGTGACCAGTCATAGAACATGCTTATAATTTAGACAACACTTAATATTTATTAGATCATTTTTTTTATTTTGTTTTAATTAGATGTAGAGTGAAGAATGAACAAGCAATTAAATCACTCCTATAGGCATGCTTTCTATTAACAAGTAGGCTGCGATAATATAACAAGTAGCATGTAAACCCCCTCCCCTTTAGACGATCCCCCAAATATTTCACATATATGCTAGAGTTAGAGTTATACAAATATTACATATCGAATAAAAGCGAAAAAAGTAAACGACATAATACATATCCAAAACAAACTATAAAACAGAAACTAATTCATTCGGAATTCAACCCCCAAGCACTCTTCAATTTCTTGAAATTTAAGTTCAAAACCTATTAAACACAATATACCAAAGGCATGATCATAGAATAATAATAACTATATAAATAAAACATAAAAGTTATTCACAACAGACACACAAATTTCAAACAAGTCATAAAACATATAAGATCGCCATTAAGAAAGAAGGGATAAGAAAACTAACCTGGATGTTTCCTTTTATTCATTTCAAACATACAACCATATTCAAAATAATCCGGAACAAGATTAAGCTAATGGAAGAAACAACTAACCAGTTAAAGCAAAATATTTATCAGCAATGAAGTAAACTTAATCTGATACTCGACCCGAACATATCAAAAACTGAGTAGAGAAACACTTAGAATGTTCACCAATTTTTAAAACTTTAGAATAGAGAGTATTTTATGCTCTTGTTGGAATGTGTAAGCATGTTGAAGTGTCTAAGAATGAATGAAAGGGCATTATTTATAATGGGAGAAGGGTCAGCCAAATTAAAGAAAAGAATTGATTTTAGGTCAATCAACTATATATTTTCCTTAACAAGTAGAGAGTAAAAATCAATACAATTCTTTTACCTTAATCAAATATCACTTTTCTAAAGATACAACATGTAAGAATATATTTAAAGTCAATCAAGGTAAAAGAATCAATTAAAGATGTCAATAATTTATTAAAATTCTCAAGGAATCCGCAATTTCGCTTGAAATTCTAGAAAATTAAGAGACTTACCAAATACTTTCAATATTACAAATCAATCACAATATACCAATATATACTTACCATAACACATTCACAAGTCAATGATTTCAATTAATTAATTTAGACTATAATTACCATATGCAGTCAAACGCTAAATTTCAAAAGCGTATCAACACCAAAAATCACACTCAGCAGATTTACGGAGAACTGGAATCGAATTAGTATACAATGTTGTTTCAACAATGCTAAAATACACATGCTTCCAGAGTTCGGAAAATCAACAAGAACAGTCCATAAGATCAAGCAAATCACAATTTATGTTATGCTTAAAACAAAATCATGCTTAGAACGATATTTCATAGAGATAATAAAATTCCACATGGAGCAGTCATGCAATCACAGATTTATAATAAGAATAAGCAATTTAATAGAATATTAAAACAAGAACGAACCCACACATATCCGTTTAGATCTGCCTTTTCTGAGATGACCAGAACCTTAAGCTGACTTCACCCACGGTGTGCTTGTTGTTGTTTCTCGCCGGAAAGAGAGAAAAAATGAGGCGAAGTTGTTTCGCCGGTCAGAGCTGCTGTTGTTGGCGTGTTGTTTGTCGGTTTCTCACCGGCGGAAGGAGGAGAAGAGGAGCGAGAGGGCGACGCTTCCTTTCGCCGACAACTACTGCCATTCTTGCTGGTGTTGCTGGCAGCTTTTGCCGGAGCAGCTGTTGTTTGGAGCTGGTGGTCGTTCTGCCTGACGGGAGGAGAAAAGGAAACGAAGAAGAAGAAGGGAGGAGAGGGGAAAGATAGAAAGAATAATAGGCGAGGGAAGAGAGAGGGTCGTCGGTCGAAGCTGGGAGAGAATAGAGAGAGGGGTCGCCGGAGCTGGCTTTGCTGGCGCCATTGTTGCTACCGCTGGAGGAGAAAATCGGAGAAGAGAGAGGGAGGGTGTGACAGCTGCCGGAGCGAGAGAGAAAAGAGACGAAGAGAATGAATATCATTTTAGGGTTTGGTCTTTTCAATGTTGAAATAGGAAAGATTTAGGGAATTAAATCTTGATCGTTGGATTAGATACGGATGAAGGGTAGAGATTGAATCTTCTAAATTGAATCAAAAGATGAACAACTGAGATTGAGTCTTGAAGTTTGATGAATTATAATGGACGGATGAGATTAGATTGTGAATTGGAGTCTTGAAAATTAGAATGAATTGGCTAAATTGAAATAGAAAATCTAGAATTGAAATGAAAGGGTGGCTATAATTGAAATACAATTGGAATTGAATCGGCTAGAATTGAAATAAATTATAATAGAATAGGCTAAAATTTAAATGATTTGGAGGAAAATTAAAGAAAGGCTATTGAATTAATAAAATACTACACATATATTATAATATTTCACATAATAAAACACACCTAAATTTTAAAAATATTTACTAAATAAGTAAAATAATTATTTCGAGTTTAACTATTGATAAAAATAATAATTTAATAATAATGAAAATAATTTAATAATAATTACAATATCTTTATAAATCATGCATACTAAAATATATAATTTTTGGACAAAATCGATTAAAATTTTAAAAAATACTTATTTGATCGAATAGGACTTCCGAAAGGGTTAAAGGTCAATCAAAATTGGGTGTCAACAATGATCACCAAAGCCACTTGTCGGGTGGCTCTTTAGCTCGCCAAAAGTTCCAGCAGGCCAGTCCTTGGACAAAGACAAATCGATGATTAAAAGGGTGAGTCGGCGAACCGCCGGCTGGATCAGCGAAGGAAGTTCTGATCGCCTAAAGTCACAGAATGGAAGTGTGGAAAAGCCAAGTCAAGAAGACGATGAAGGGAGAACTCGATGAGTCACCGACTTGGTTGGCGAAGCTCGACTTACTTCTGCGAGTGGCTCCGAAACTAAAAATCTGGAAGAGTATAAATGTGATTTGAAAAAGAGAGTTCAGGAGTTCTAAAGTTTTTTGGGTGATAGTTTTGAGTTGTTGAGAGTTCCTACATTGGGTTTTTATCCCTAACACTGTTCTTTAAGTTTTTGAGTAGATTTTTAAGGTTTAGTTGTTTTTTAAGTCAATTCAAGCAATGGAAAACTTAGTTGATAATTATTTCTTGCTCTTTACTATGTGTAGCTAAAACCCCCATTCTTGGGGGTGTGATTATGTGATTGAATGCTTCACTTAGCTTATGGATTATTGATTTAATTGTTGATTTGAAGTGGGTTCAATTAATAGTTGAGTTTTAATTAATGAATTGTAGTTGCAAATGCAATTATAGCATAGTATTCTAAGCTTTCTTAAGAAAGAGGTTTTAGAGTTAAAACTACTAATTGATGATTGTAGTGATTGGGTTATCGTGGACTTAGCTTGACAAAGTGGGTCTAAATTCAATTCTACCAATCTAGCTTGAAAGAGTAGATTAATTGAGGTATTGGATTGTTTATCTTTGTTATGCTTGTCGAGGTTCGAGAGAACTCGCTTGATTCATGATAGTTGATTGAGAAATGTCTATTGCACCTAAAGCCTATCATACCCACTAAGATTCAATGACTTTTAGTAAATATTAATCACCCATATAGCGAAATTGGTGTTCAATTGATCACATCCCCAAGGATCCCTCTCTCCTTGATTACCCCGTGTATTCGTAGTTGTTAATTGTTCACTCTAATCCCCACAATTAACATTATTTGTCAAACCCCTACCATTTACTTTAATTGCTTTGAAAATGTCTACTTCTACAATCGATTAGAACAATCCTTTCACTTTGTAATTGAATTCTTTACTGTATCACTCCCTAAGGGATCGACCCCATCTCTTCGTTGGGTTTATACTTGATTGCGACCGCCTACACTTAGAATCGTATGAAGTGTAGTTGAGCGTTATAAAAAATGGTGTCGCTTCCAAGGAGTGGTGTTTAGAATTCTTTTAGTGAAGTATAGTTGTGAACTGATTTTGTTGTAGTTGAATCAACTTATTTTTATGTTTTGTTGGCTGCTCTTGAACATGTGAAGAGATGAGTGTTAATGGGAGCAATGCTAGCCAACTTGGCCACAATGATGACATCGGTAACTTGAACGATGTCAATGAAGATCAGCTGGGAGGTGCGGGTGCTATTTGATTGCCTTCGGTTGTGGGAAATGCGGTGTTCCATGTAACACTATGTTGCAGATGTTGCAAATAAAGGGTCTATTTGAAGATCTGGCTATGGAGGATCC
The DNA here is from genome assembly GCA_036250505.1 of Solanum acaule. Classification (NCBI taxonomy): domain Eukaryota; kingdom Viridiplantae; phylum Streptophyta; class Magnoliopsida; order Solanales; family Solanaceae; genus Solanum; species Solanum acaule. The sequence continues at coordinate 8,686 of JAJOOR010015473.1, forward strand.
TCATTACCATATTCGAAACTTTGTGGATATGTGTGAGCCATTTTCTTTCAAGAACATCTCTCAAGAGTCAGTCCGACTTTGTTTGTTCCCCTTTTCTCTAATGGAGGAGGCAACGAGGTGGTTGGTTGAGTTACCAAGGGACTTGATCACTTCTTGGGAGGAATTCTATGATGCATTTTATGCAAGGGTTTTCCCTCCCTCGAATATGTTGACATTGGGAGATAGTATTCAGAACTTTAAGAGAGTGGATGGTGAACCGATTCGTGTGACATGGCTGAGGTTTCAGAAGTTGCTGCTCCAATGTCCAACTCATGGACTCTCAAATAATGTGTTGCTACAATATTTCTACCAGACTCTAGATTTAGTCAACAAGGGTGTTGTTAACCAACTTGTTCGAGGAGGAATTATACAACAACCATTTGAAATAGCATCTACTCTCCTTAATGAAATGACAAAAATCAACTGTGGTTGGTACACTAGAGAGGACCAAGTGTCTCATTTGAACTTCAGGTTGATAAAGGAACAAATCGAAAAGGACTAAGAGCGAGATGCAAACATGGCCAAGATGATGACCCAAATGGACCTATTGTCAAAAAACGTCATGAGTAGTGGTTCTAAGGTTGTGCATGCGATTGGAGTAAATGGAGTGAATCCTGATGAAGAACAATTTGAATCTATGTACAATGAGGAAGTTCACTTCTTAACAAATCAAGGAGGAGGTTTCTGCCGAACTATCCAAGGCCGGGTGGAAACCAAGGCTAGAATAGGGATCGTGATGATGGTTGGAGAGATCGAGATAGAGAATGGTGTGACCGTGGTACAAATTTGAGAGAGCAAAATGGTGACAAAGAGAGATATATACCTTCCCATGAGTGTCAAAAGCCAAAAGAGCAAAGGGCTGATCCTGAAATTTCCCGCACTGAAGTTATGTTTGCACGCATTCTCAACAAAGTAGAAGGATCGGACAAAGTGCTAGAGGAAATGAAAGATGACGTCTCATCTCTGAACCAAATAGTTACCTCACATTCGGTATCGATTAAGCAGCTGGAAGCACAAATGGGACAAATCTCGACTCATTAAATCCAAGACTAAAAGGAAGTTTATCGAGTGATACCATGGTCAACCCAAAGAATGAAGTTTGAAAGCATGTCTTCGTCATTCCACAGTGTTAAATAAGGCGCTTCTTGGGAGGCAACCCAAGTTTTTAGTTTTTATTGCTATTGTTTGAATAACGGGTGTTAGATGTGCAAGTTGAAAATTTGAAATTTTGGAAAAGAGGCAATTAGGCGAGCGCAGGTCATAATGCTCAACTACACTTCATCTAATTCTAAGTGTAGTCAGTCGCAATCTAGTATTTAATAAAAACGTTTAAAACTAATGGGGTAAGGAAAAGACCAAAATACCCCTCATTAATTCGGGTAACTTTCCTTAATTGGACAGGATGACTTCAAACAGGCATATCTCCCTCATCAGAACTCAAAATTTAGCAAACTTGGTGGCGTTGGAAAGAGGATTCAAAGACCTTTCATTTGATATAATATGAGCCACCTAAATCATCTTGTACTGAAAGTTATGGTCGTTTGAAGTTGACCCAAAACTCACAACTTAAGCTTAACTTGAACAAATCTCAAATTTGCTCTTTCCAAATTAGTTCTTTCTAAATTTAGCCCTTTCTAAGGCCGAGGTGTTACATTTTTTATTTCTCTTTTTCTTGTTTCATAATACTATTTCTGTGTTTTTTTATGTTGCTTTACTAGTTAATAAATGAGTTTCTTGTGGTTAAAAGAAGTAAATTATATTTTTTTATTCTTGGTTGTTGCAATAACCATTTCATACACATGATTAGTTTCTTCCATAAAAATGTATATGATTTTTTAAAGGGGGTCAATAGATTATTGTTGATTTATGTGTCGCTTCAATTTAATCAGGCTTTTCCCATAAGGGGCATAGTTTTATGTTAATATTAATTATTTATAAAAGCTACATTTGTGTTTTACACTTGGTCTTTTTGTTGGAAAAGGGAAAAATATTCTTTGTCAATTGGCCTAGAGAGACATAGAGTTGGAGGTAAAAAATATTTAAATTACTCAAAAATAAATTTTGAAGGTGGAGATCTCTAATTTTATAAATCTATCATTTTGAAAAAATTAAATTCACTAGGTTAACGAGAGGGAATAGAAAGAGTAAGAGAAGGATATAACTTTTTTTAAGATAACTTTTTTTTTGTATTTTATTAGTGGAGATAAAAAATGGGGAGACTATTTCTTTTGAAAAAAACCATTTTCTTTAAAGAAGTTATTATTAATTTTTAATATACATTTATTACTTTATTCTTTTGGTTGCAGGTGCACCTCAAGTCTTAAAATATTTTAATTTTATTAATTTTTTCTTATTCTGAACCGATCAAATTTGAGTCTACTTTAATGGCTACTTTTCAAATATTATTTTTTCTTTGGTCTCAACCTTAATAGTTATTCAATTACTTTTCCTTTTTTAATTTGTGCGGACAATTTTTAAAATTCTTGAAAAAAGTAAATAAATGCTATAATTATCTTACCATACCCGAAAACTAAATTAAGTAGTAATTCTCTTGAATTAATTTACACCTTAAAAAAAGGTATATAACAGACAATATGGGTAGCCAAACCCCATCAATTTTTGATGGGTTTTGGGGGGAAAATGTATAACCTAAGTGTGTTTTAATGACTTTTTTCTTCATTGCTTTTGTTTGGTTTATCAATTACTTTGTAAATATTCATTGATTGTTTCTGTCTAAGTTATGTAAATTGTTTGGACTTGAATTTTTTGCTAGCTACTTTTTTAGGTATAGAAGTACACATGCATAAAATAAGAAATTGTGTTGTACAAACAAATTAAAGTAACAATCTAATAGTAGGAGTGATATTTAATAAACAGACCCTAATAATGATAAAAGTGTGTATAATATTCTTTTCATATTCTTAATTCAAAGTGCATGAATATATACAGTTAACATAGTGGATAAAATTAGTTGCTTTTATCAATATACACTACAAAAATTATGAATTTCATCGCTAGATACTTCATATGTAGCTAACATAATTTATTTTTATAATCTGTCATTATTGACTATTTTTAATTGTTTGGCAATAGAAATTATCCATTGTTAATCCTTTTTTTGTTACAGCAATATGATATGCAATTGTTTTGTAACGGTATTACCGTTATAATAATACATGAAATTTAGCGAATATGCATGAAATTAACTATTCACATAGTGCTTAATAGAATTCACCTCTTTTTGCTAGTTTTGAAAATAATTATGCAGTTGTATGTGATGAATATAATGAACTCTTTGCAAAGAAGAATTTTGACGATGGAGCTTTCCTTTACATCAAAAGGCCACTTGACAAGGAAATTGTGAAATGCTTGTGGCAATTTGTATTGAGTAAAAAAACAAAGAGAGAAAAAGAGAGAGAAGAATTTAGAGATCTGATGAATATTGTTGATGATATTGGTAACAATAATATTGTTGGAGATAAAAAAACAAGTTGAGAAGAATATGCCTATTAATACTAAGGAACAAAGAAAAAAAATACTAATGAGGCTGAAACCAATGTCATATCAAATGGAGAATATAATCTCATGAGGAATAGAGGAAGACAAAACACAAAAGATTTTAGCGAAGGAGAAATAACGATAAATGGTAGTAATGTGACAATTACGCGAAAGGACTGCATAGAATGGACAAACGAATCTTCATGGCAAATTTGTGGAAGCTACGCAACAACTTGGTGAAAAAAATAAGTTTACTTCATTATTAACTACTTTTCTCGACAATTCATTTCTATGAAGCTATATGAACCGTGAGAATTTATATTTATATATAATGCCAAGTAGTTTGGAATTAATGCATAGTAATTATTGTCTTTACTTATACTTTGGCTTGATCAAGGAGTATTGTAGTAGTGATTAAATTGAAGTTACATTCTAATGAAACATGTAGTTTGTTTACCGAAAAATATTGTTAAGAAGATGAATGTGCCTGGGGTACCACTAATAACGTTTCAAGCCATCTTCAAGTAACATTCCTAAAAAGGGGTAAGTGGTAAATTATGTGTGTTTGGTATGGGGAAAGATATTTTCCAAGAAAATGTTTTCTTAGAACGATTTTTGATTTAATGCTTGAGAGATCTCATATTTTTCATAAATGATTTGCTTAACTTTAATTTTGCTTAATTAATTAGAACAAAATTTAATTTTACATCTCTCAGCAGATAAATGTTAGGTAATTATTATCAATCTTAGTACTCAAAAGTTTTATCAAATCTTCTCAACTCCAATTTATGGGGAAATCTTCAATGAAGGTATCGGGGTCTTGATTCATGGAAAGATTTCTTCCATGAAGCCCTAAAACTCTCAATTTCAAATTAGTAGATTCTTCAAAACCCAGGGTTTTCAATCTAAGTCATGGGTGGTTCTTCCTAAAAACGATTTCAATGAGTTAATTGTCTATTATTATGATTGAATTGTTGTTTATTGGTGATTTTATAATAAAGTTCCCCATGAACCCATGAATTTTCCCATGACCCAATTTCATGAATTGTGATGGGTGTATTGATGCAAGATGAATACTATGAATTGTGTCTATGGTATGTTAGTTATTGAAATCATGTTGTTATTCATGCCTATTGTAGTATTTCTAGGTGTGATTGTGAGACATGATTCATGACCCTTGAAGGGTAAATTATGAGGGTTTGTACATGTTGATGAAAATTGTGTATGAACTTATGATTCACTTAGAAGGTGAAGATCCTATAACTATTGTGTAAATTGTAGTATTGTTGAAAGATCATTCTCCCCTTACCCTTACACATGACTATGTATGAATTGTCTAGGATGATGATAATGATGTGTTGATTGAAAGGCTATTCTCATGAAACACTATGAACAATGATGTGAAAGGTTTACTCACATGTTAATGATGATTCTAAGGTTGAAAGTCCATTCTCACCTAATTGAGTCTATGAGAAATTTTATGAGTTGTGTTGAATGAAGGGTAAGATATTCCCTCACACATGTAAATGCAATTCAAGACTAAACAAGTAATTTTGGGAAATAATGCTTAGCACCGAGCAGATATGGACAATGAGGTAGAGGCCCTCCCGTCAATACAATAGGCTGGGTTTCTAAAGTTAACCTCATGAGATGGAAGCTCTCCCGTCAATACAATAGGCCGGGTTTCTAGAAGCAATCTCCATATCCCGTAACTATGTGCCCACATAGGTCTTTACCTAGTGGATCCACCTAAAAGCTAATACATGTTGTTCTACCTTAGGCAAGTAGGACACCTTATTTTGGTGTGGGGTTACACGACACCGGATTCCATGTAGCTCACATGGTCTATGTCGGTTAATGCTATTTTCCCTACATGACAAGATTATGAATATCACACGGACTATACTCATGGACTTCTTAATGAGCTTTATTTAGTAGAAGTGGGGGTATGTGACTTCACTTTTACATTGCACAAGTAGACTTTGCAAGGGGCTATGGGGTCGTTTCTAATGCTATGAAAATATATGAATGTATGCATGTATGTTGAATGGATTGTTGCTATGAATGACTTTCCTTATGTTCAAGTTAATGTACGTAACTATTTACTTATCTATGACTATTGACTACGATGAGGTCTAAGGATGATGTGTGTGACTAAGGTGGGCTCAAAGGGGTACTTAGTATGGTTGGTATTATGGGATGCCAACCATACATTGCACAAGTATACCTTAGGGTTACTAAGGTAATGTCTCTTCTATGTTATGAGGATTTATATGATGAATATGCTATGACTTATCTTTTACATTAAAAGTGCATGGTAATTCTCAAACTTGGCAAATGCATGCTTTTCAACTAAATTGTCCTTTTAGCATGTTTTAAGGATTTTATTGCATGGCTTCCATACTTGGTACATATTTGTGCTAACCCCTATTTCTTCTACATTTTTACAAAGTGTAGGTTCTGGCGTGTGAAGTGTACTTCCTTTCTTGACTAGGGCTTGGATCGATTCTCTTCAAGATTTGTGGTGAGTCCTCATGGTTCAAGGACAAAAGTCTTTTATTCTAGTTGCTTTCCTATTGTTCTACTTTTGAGACTTTTGATTGTAAAGGGATGTGACCCTATTGACATTCATTGTAGTAGATGGTTATGAGACAATGTCTAGACTTCGCTTTTGATTTTACTAAAAAGACTTCGATTGTAAAATTTTAAATTATGCATCATTTCTATTTTCTTATGTTTATGTATGATAAGGGCTTGTATAGGACCCCTTCGGGGTCAAGCACGCCGTGTTCCATCTAGGGGGTACCCCTGGATCGTGACAAGGAACCAATATACCTTGCCCGAGGTATAGAGGCATGACTGGCGTGATTACTAAAATGATGCCCACAGAGGGGACTTACAACCTACGGGACACGTAGTTCTGGGACTTGAGGGTGACTGACCATAGTCCACTCGGTATTAAGCTTCTCCCAATTGATTATGTAATTAATGTACTAATAATGAACGTTCAAATTTGAGGCATGTATATCTGAAATATCGACCTAGCATGTGTAATTCATGAACTAAAAGAACTACATAGCTAGGGTTCTGAATTTATGAAAGAATCTACGCAAAACCATTCTAAAATCATGATAATCTGATTAGGAACATTAATGTAACTAATTCATAATGATTTGTTGATTCTAGAAACCCTAGGTCTAGATAATATTAAGGGAATCAAGAATCTGACTGAACTCTAGGGACCTAATGGATGAAAGGAACCCACTAGTGAAATCCCACATACCTGGTAACAAAATTCAAAGAGAAATCTTTCAATTTTGGGGAAGGAACTGATGAAATCTCAATGCGTTCTCGAACTAGGGTTGCTCGACTTTCTCCTCTATTTTGCTCTATGTTTGATCAACTTTTGGTGAATAATTGATTAGGTTAGGTTCTAATAAGTTTACTAGGCTAAAACTGACCAAAACTACGTAGTTTAGGGTAAAACAACGTAGTTTAGGTGTCCAGCGCATAAGGGAAAAGACCAAATGACCCCTGACTTAAAATCTGCTAAAGCCACCTACGGACGGATCGACGGTCCGTGGACTGATCCATGATCAATCCCGTCGGTCCGTCGATTGACTTCAGAGACTAGGTTCTAAGAGGTCCTGAGGGTCTTCACCTATGGACAGATCAACGGTCCATTGACTGATCCACGATCCGTCATATCCGACTGTCGATCGACTTCATAGACCAGGTTCTGAGGGGTCCTGAGGGTCTTGACCTACGAACGGATCGATGATCAGTGGGCTGATACACGATCCGTCCTGTCCGACCGTGGGTCATGCCTCAGAATATTTTTTATCTGAGTTTCTGGGGAGGGTTCCAAGTGGCCATCCATGGACCACCAGAACGGGCTGTGGGTCACCCTACGGTCCGTACGTTGGTGGCACCTGAAACTTCTGGAATTATGTATTCTGGTCTATCTCGGATACGGGGTCTTACATACTCAAAGAAGGGTACGATTTCTCAATCCAAGCTACCAATGACATGGTTTGGCCTAGCAAGTCATGCTATAATGCAAGCATCCGATTATTCTAGTTCAAGGTAACCTTTGGAAGGGTATGATTGTTCAATCCAAGGCTATCTTTGAGAGTTACTACTCAAGCTACCATGCATGGTCTTGTCTTACCAAGTCAAGCTATTCATGAAGGGATCTCATGTCACTACTTCAAGCTATCATAGTGAAACATGCTTTGATTCATTTTAGGTGAAAAAACCTTTCAACCTAGAATTATTCTATGTGAGAAAACATTTCACATTATACATTCATGCATTCATGGTATAGATTATGTGGGTAAAGTCCTTTCACAACAATTCTATTTACAATGCAACATTCATAGTATAAACTTTACTCTCAAAGCCTTAATAATCATAGTTCATCATGCAAGATTTACTCTAAAAGCCCTAATAATCATAAGTCATCATTCATTCTTTACTGTCAAAGCATTACATCTCATAGACATCATACATGCCTAGCTCTTAAGACAAGTCTAATCATAATCTCTCATACATGCTTTACTCTTAAGCAATTATAGTCATAATTCATCATATAGCACCAACCTCAATCAATACTAATCATGATTCATCATATATACCTTGATCTCAATCAATTCATGTATATATGCTTAAATCTCAAGCAATATATTATACATATCATCAATCTTAGAATATTGCCTCTATATCCTCAATTTCCCCTTTCATGGCATAAAACCCATTTACATCAATTACATCTTTCTAGACATGGGTTAGGCATGGGTACATGTAATTTCATTCTAAAAACATGATTTACTAACAATTCAATGATAAACAATCACTATCCACCCAATTGGATCGATATTCATAATAACCCAAAAAAATGGAAGAAACTCTAACTAGAATTGGGGATTTAGACTTCACAATTAGGGGAATTCTAGGGGACTCCATGGGTGAAAGAAGTTCATGGATGAAAAGATATCATACTTTGATCTCAAAGCCCACAAAATCTTGAGGATTGGAGGCTTGACCTTGATCCTATCTTCTAACTTTTTCTTCTTCTTCAAGTTCTAGAGAGAGAAATATTTGAGAGGATGAACTTGGGGATTCTTTTGGGGTTTAAAAATAATGACTTAATTGGTGATTTTAAAGGGCTAAAATAGCTTATATAGGTGAACTAAGTCTAGGCAAAACGACCTCACTTAATTTTAAATTAAATTGGAATTACCCAAAATAGCCTACACTAGGCAGCCTGGTGCCCAAGTCTCACGCCATGCACCATGAGTCGTGGTCCTCACCACTGGCTATGGTCCTACTCGTGGGCCTTAGACCACTGGCTAGGCCACTTAGGCTTGGCCTCCATGAGTTGAAGGCATCACCACGAGCCTTCCCACGAGCCGTGGTCTTCACCACTGGTCGTGAAGTAGCTCGGAAGGTGAGCCCAACTTGAGGCAGCCTGGATGAGCTATTGCCTCACCACCACGGGTGTCACCACGGGACGTGGTGGCCACCACGAGCCATCAAGTTTGTCGTGGAGATGGATAGTGCTTTGGCAAGCTTGTCACGACCCAGGGGTACCACCTAGACGTAACATTATGTACTTGACCCCGAAGGGGTCTCCATCCCAAGCTTTTCGCATGTACTCCGAAAGGGAATCAAGTTAAAATTCCTGAACCGGGACGTGGCGGTTGACGGCAACGTTAGGAAGTCCGGAGACATCGGCGGGAGCCTCAGGAAGAGTTATCTTTTCTGTTTAACAGCCTGCCCACCCTGGAATCATCTCAGCCGGAGGTAGGGTCCAGCAGCTGGAAGAGCACCGCACGTCGCGTGGTGTCCGGTGCGCTCCCGGCGGCCCTTGAAAATCCGGAGGACCGAATACCGTCCACGCCCGGTCGTACTCATAACCGCATCAGGTCTCCAAGGTGAACAGCCTCTAGTCGATGGAACAATGTAGGCAAGGGAAGTCGGCAAAATGGATCCGTAACTTCGGGAAAAGGATTGGCTCTGAGGGCTGGGCACGGGGGTCCCAGTCCCGAACCCGTCGGCTGTCAGTGGACTGCTCGAGCTGCTCCCGCGACGAGAGCGGGTCGCCGCGTGCCAGCCGGGGGACGGACTGGGAACGGTTCAGTCGCTCAACATGAGGATAAGGCTCAGTGTTACGCCTTTCCGAGTAAGAATGAGGCAGAGGCGTCTGACACGGTGATCACATGTACTATTCTTGTCTATGACCGGATAGCTAATGTGTTATTTGATCCGGGTTCTACTTTTTCATATGTATTCGTGATATTTCCCTCAGAATTTACTACGATTTTTGATATACTTGATGCCCTCATTCATGTTTCCTGGTTGCACGTTATCCCCATCCTGTGTTACCATTTCCTGTACCCCCATGGCCTCGCTGATTACTTCCTCGCCCACCTTGTGGACGTCCTCTACCATTATTACCATTCCTTACAAGTACCACTACTTTAGTCTGCTGCTTCACAAAATCTAACACTCGTGGGTGGGGACAATGTCTACTCATTTGCCCAGGTTCTCCACCATTGTAGCAAGTACGATCAAAAGATCGTTTGCCACCTGTCGAAGGCACGACTCCCTAGCTATGCTGAATCAAATTATGAGATGGAGTTCCTAAGTAGTTACTTGTAGAAACGGGCATAACGGACTGAATTGGCCTAGCTGCAAGTGTTGGCCTCCCCGATCCTCTGGAGTAAGAACCTTGATAGTTACCCGAGGGTTTAAAAGCTTAAAATATCTTATATAGGGGTTTTAAGACTAGGTAAAACGACCCCACCCAATAACTCCCACGTTTGGAATTTCCCATTAACTCTTCCATTTGGCAGCCTACTGCCCAAGCTTCACGAGAGGCACCACAGGTCGTGGTCCTCACCACTGACCATGGTCCTGCTTGTGGTCTTGTACCAGTAGCTAGGCCATGGAGTCTTGGCCTTCACAAACCTAAGGCATGACCACGGGACTTCCCACGAGCCATGGTCAAGACCACTGACTGTGAAGTGGCTCGTGGTCCTTCGATAGTAGCTTGGCCTTAAGGCCTTGCCTCCACCCAAGCTAAGGGACCTTCACGAGACCTTCCACGATCCATGGTCAAGACCACTAGTCGTGGTGGTGGTCGTGGTCTTGAGGCAGTACCTTGCCAAGGTTGGGGTAGCCTTGCCCTTTGGCTTAGGTTTTTCCCCTTGACCTTGCAACCCTAACCCAACCCTAGATGGTCTTCTAAACTACGGGGTGCAATACGTGCCTTGACGTTCAACCCGTAAACCTCTCATTCTAAGTATGGCAAGTCTTATATATGAGTCTAACCCTCTTACCAAACTTTACAACCCTAGCTTAAGGCCCTAGTTTAGTCTGCTAGTTTCCAGGGTATTACAATATCTCCCCCTTAGAACATTCATCCTCGAATGACATTTCTAAACACTCCTTAAGGGAAACGACTCTACACTAGTAGCCCATCATGCATGCACTACATCTAAATGCGCACAACCAAGGGAGGAAACTTCAATTCCGAGCTAAACACATTCAATTCAACACAAGGGAGTAGGAACTACATCTAACAACCCAAAATGCATGAAACTCTATATCTACTCAATTTCAAAGAGGAACTACCATCTCCTAACTAAAACATGCTCAACATACACACTCATGGAGCCTAAATACAAGTTGACTTAAATGTACTACAACATGAAGCAAAACCATGCATATAAGTCATTTCTAACAAGACCTAAGCATTTTCATGAACATGCATATAAGAAAATCACGGCAACATATAAACACACAATAACCTTGCTAGATAATCACACTATCTCCCCCTTGGGAGTAAGCCTACACAAGCTCTTCTAAACATCATTCATACTAAAGACAACTTCAAAGTCCAACATAACAAGTCACAAAAGACCATACAATACCAGAATCTAATAAAGCATGAAACACATACCGGAAAGGACATGAGGAGATCACTCTTGATCTTCTCTATATTGGAGGGCATAAAACCTATTATTCTTTTTAGCAATCTCATCTGAACCACTAGTGGCAACTTGCTTACGCTCTTTTCTTGTAGCCTTTGCCTTTGGACAATCTTTCATCATGTGGCCACTCTCACCACAACTAAAGCAACCTTCTCTACTGGCCAAACACCTACCCTCATGTCTCTTACCACAGCACAAGGAGACCATAAGGACTCATTACTTATCCCTTGTGGCCTAGGCATAGACACCCTTTCATCCTTATGCTTAGGAGCATTAGAAAAGCCATGCCCGGAAAACTTTTGTCGATTTCTAGAACGACCATGTCCATCGGACCCATCATGAAAGGACTTATCACCATCCATCCTAGACCTCTTTTTTTCCCTAGCTTTCTCCTTCTTGAGTTTTGACTCTTCCATTTGTTGGGAAAATACTATGAGACATGAGATGTCCATATCATTGTGGAGCATTGCCGCACGACATTCTTCTTCTACTATGTCGGACACCCCCGTCATAAACCTATTCATCATATCCCTTGGATTTGCTACCAAAGATGGAGAATACTTAGACAAAAGAGTAAATTTCAAGGCATACTCCTTAACAATCATGTTACCTTGCTTAAGATTGATGAACTCTTCCATTTTAGCCTCCCTCAACTCCCGAGGAAAGAACCTGTCAAGAAATGCTAATTTGAACACTTCCCACTCTATTGGGCCCGCTTCTACTGGCCTAGCATCTTTCCATGGTTCATACCATATTTGAGCAACATCCTTCAATTGGTAAGCAGCTAGCTCCGCTTTCTCTATCGAAGTTACTCCCATAATGGCAAGTACCTTGTAAACCTTCTCTATGAACCCATTGGGATCTTCTTCCACTTTGGAGCCATAGAACTCCTAAGGGTTCATCCTAAAAAACTCCCTTACTCTAGAAGCAGCCATCCCCCTTATTGGGTTTGCCGGAGCTACAGCTTCTCTATTGGCTTGCGCTGTCAAGGGTTGAGCCAACAATTGCATAGAAGCCCTAAACTCCACAAGAGTGACATTCTCCGCTAGAGGATCATTTGGAGCTTAAGGAGGAGCTTAGGTGAAACTTGGAGAGGAACCTCTTGTTCTCCATTGTCTTCCTCATCTCTCCTAGCATTAGCCCTTGTATTAGCCATACCCTGAAAAACCATAGGGCACACATTAGAAGAAGGACCTACTAAAGCCAAACTTTATGGCACAACTTAGAGAATGAAGAAGTGAGATTTCCTAAACATCAAATAGTCTCATATTCGTAAACGTGGCGCGCTACACATTTATGAACAAGACTCTACTAGACATGGTTTGAGACAATCCTAGAACCATTCTAAACCTTGTGCTCTCATACCAAGTTTGTCACGAGCCAGGGGTACCCCCTAGATGTAACATGGCGTACTTGACCCCAAAGGGGTCTCATACAATCCCTTAGCATATCATAACATAAGATAATAGAAAAGTACGGAAATTTTAAAATCTTTATCAATACAATCGAAGTCTTTATAAAAAAGTGTAAGTGGAAGTCTTCACTACACTTTTGTCTCAAACCATTTATTAAAACTCTTAAATAAACCTCTTGGGATGCAGCCCATATAAAAGCCTAAAACATAAATAAATGACATAAGAAAATAATGGGTTTATCCTCGAAGCTATGAGAACTCACCAAATCTTCAACTCTTCTTACTCCTTAGAAACCTAGCCACCAAAGGAACTCAATCTCCGAAACCCTACATTTGATTATAATGTAGGCAAAGTATGTGTTAGTACAAAATGTACCAAGTATGAAAGCTAGCACAACATCATAAGAGCATCTCAAAATGGTTAGTCAACATAAGACATAAGCAGAAGAGATAATAACATAGTCATAGCATAATCTCCAACATAAGCATCATATAATCATAAGTCAACATAAGACATAGTTAATGAGCATAGGAGATACATCATGTTCATGGCATAGTCTTTACTTAGACCTTCATACTAACATTCTTCAACCCTTAGTCTTTCATATTACAAGAGAACTACACCTCAAAGCATACTTGTGCAAGGCATGAATGGCATCCCATAATAGCATCCAAGGTAGGTACTACTTTTGGTCAATCTTGGGCATAGTCCACATTCATAGTCAAGACTTAGGTTTTCATGTCATAAGAGCACTATACTCCTAAGTAACCTCAAAGAACATTTGTGCAATGCATGAATGGCATCCCATACTACAACAGACACTAAGCATATCTTTGAAGTCACTCTATTCATGCTTACTACTCATAGATGTCATTCTTGACCTACTTCAACGTGATAGGGAACTATCAACTTAAGTCAATCATATCATGGGGGGAAACTATAGCAACAATCCAAGCTAAGCATACATCACATAAGAGAACATTTCATAAGTAGCTCCAAGTCATACTTGTGCCATGTATGAATGGCATCCCATACTACCATTCACACTAAGTACTTCTTTAGGCTATCTTACTAAATCCTTACTATTTATCATTCTAGACTATCAAACAATAGCACCCTACGGGGCTAGACCTAACTACCATGGAACACACACTATCAAGCAAAACCAAGCTATACAAGGAAGAGTACGAGTATTCCAACCTAGCTACCATGCAACCATTCAACATAATGCATACTACCCTTGGGGGAGTATGAATCCTCAACCCTAAGCTACCCTTAGGAGAGTATGAATCCTCAATCATAAGCTATCCTTAGGAGAGTATGGTGTCTCAATCCTAAGCTATCCCTAGGAGAGTATAGGTTCTCTATCCTAAGCTACTATGAAGTGCTCTTGGCCTAACCAAGTCATGCTACCATGAAGACATTCTAACAATGCTAGTTCAAACTACCCTTAGGAGAGTATAGATCCTCCATCCTAAGCTACCATGCCTACACTTATTCAAGATAACTTTAGGAGAGTATGGGTCCTCCATCCTAAGCTACCAATATTGGTCTTTTCTTACCAAGGCAAGCTATACATAAAGGAATACTATGACTCAACTTCAAGCTATTCTAATCTAACATGCATGATTCATTTTAGGCTATTAGGTCTTTCAACCTAGAATCATTCTATGTGAGAGAACCTTACTTCTCCTAGCATATTTATACCTAAGTGTGTAAGTGAGAATATGCTTTCAACAATACACAACAATATCACATCATATTAGCTTTTCTCTAAAAGCCTTACATTCTTACAATCATCATACATACCTAGATTTCAAGGCATTCTAATCATATTCTACATTATCAAGTGATTCTAGGCATAATTCTTCATAAAGGTTCAACTTCAATCTTTTCTCATCACGATCCATCACATATTCTATAGTCAATTCAATCCATGTCTAATTGCTTTTATTTTTGAACAATTTCAATACAAATCAACAATTCTAGAGGATCAAGTAAGAAACATCAATTTCCCTCTACAAGGCTTAGACCCACATACTTTGATTTCATCAATTTGAACTTAGGGTTAGCATGGAAACACATAATATCATCAATATATCATGATCTAATACTAAAACAATCATAATTGAGTAATATCCAACCAATTGGAATCATACCCATCTGAACCCACACATTAGAAGAAACCCTAGCTTAGATTGGGGTTCTTCTTCACAAATTTGGGAGAAATTTAGGGGGCTCTTTGGGTGGAAGAACCCATAGATTAATAAGCTAAACATACATTAATTCAAAGCCCTAACACAAGATTTCAACAATGGAAGTTGTTCTTGACCCAAGCTTCAAGCTCTATCTTCTTCTTCAAGTCTTGGGTTTTCTAGAGAGAGAAATATTTGAGAGAAGAGTATTCTTGGGGTTTTGATTTGGGTCTTGTGAAGTAGAGACTTAAATGGGGGTTTAAAAGCTTAAAATATCTTATATGGGGGTTTTAAGACTAGGTAAAACGACCCCACCCAATAACTCCCACGTTTGGAATTTCCCATTAACTCCTCCACTTAGCTGCCTACTAATGTGAAGCTAAAAATACATATTTTTAATCATTGTTTGTCTCACATTTATTATTTATATTTGTCCTTTTTGAGCTTGAATTTTATGAATTGTGCTAAATTTTTTATTTTATTTGTAGGATTAAATTGGTGGAAAAATGAAGAAATTTGAAGTTAAAACGAATTAAAGATGGAAGGTTGAAGAAGGAAATTAAGCAGGCAGCTTAATGGATTAAAAGTTATAAAATAATACATAAGTTATATTGCAATTACAATTGCAATTCTACAACCAGGTGTAAGAATCTGAAGATAGGCACAAATTCTTTGAGGCGGCAGTACTGTTCACGGAGAGCTCACGCGGCGGAAAGAAATAGGAATCCAAATCCTTTTGGTTTTGGATCCTTAATATAATTTAGACTCAATTATTTTATTTAGGATTTTCTTTATTTATAAATAGTCCATAGAAATAATTATTTTGGAGAGAGCATTCATAGGGGATACTTTTTAGAGTTCCTTTCTCCTTCTTATTTGGGTTAGACTTTATTACTTTTATTCTAGTTCTTGACTTAGGAGATTAACTTGCAACTTTAGCAATTCTTAATTTCATAAGTTCGTTTTGAAGATTTTAGTGTTGCAATTCAAGTTGAATTTATGGGTTTATTATTCTTCTTACGTAAGTTCATAATTCTTTTATCTAAAATAATGAATTGTGTTAATATAATTATGGGTAACTAAACTCCACAACTAGGGTTGTAGAACCATGAGCGATTAACAAAGTATGAATAGTAACTAAACAATTCTTGAATAGTGTTGTTGCATGCATTGATAATTCTTTCGTTTAGAAGTCTTTTTAACGAGTGCACGCGTTAAAAGTCGTCTTGTTGCTACTTGCCAAACCAAGGAGGTAATAAACAAGAAAAGAATTATCAACATAGATTTTGTGTGATACTATCCAATAGGCTAGTGTCGATTGGTGCGAAGTAATAACTAAGCCAAACATCGATGTGATGTCTAATATGAGGTAAAGGTAAGGGTTAGTAAGTTATACACACGTAGCCAGACCAAGGTGCGGGGTAAAATTCTCTAGATGCCGGACCAAGGATTTAGAGATACATAACTTATCACTTTGTATGTAGTACACTAGGAAAGGATTGTTATTACTAGGATTACTGCGTTATGAGCTTGTGGGAAACATGTAGACCCTAGTTGATTCTCTCATCTTGATAACAACCAAAATTGACTTTTGTTTACTGATTACTTATTGAATTATTACAAATTGTTTCACAAACCCCCCCCCCCCTTTTAATTACATGTTTTTGGAAGTAATTTGACTAAACGAATATAATTGTTGGTTAAAGTTAAGTCTAGACCACTTTCCTCGTGGGATCGACCCTAACCTACAAGTTGGATTCTTTACTTGATAACGATCGCTTATGCTTCTTTAGGGAGGTGTAATTTGAGCATATCAAATTTTGGCGCCGCTGCCGGGGAAATTGGCTTTTAGATAAAGTTTAACTACATTATTGAACTTTAGTCAAGTATTTCTCAAGTTTACGTTTTTTGTTTTTAGTTTTGTTTTCTAAAGGTTTCAACTCTAGTGTATGCCAAGTACACGGAGTCGATGTGAATTCTTGACCCCCTACAATCCTGAATAGAGAAAAACTTTGAGGAAAATGGCTAATTAAGAAGATGTAATATGAGTAACTAAGGTGTCTACGTCGTGCCGCGACGTTAAATTAAGCGCTTATTGGGAGACAACCCAATTAGTAGTGTAACTTCTTATTTTATTTTTATTTTATTAGTGTCACTTTTTTTTTTATCTTGTTTTTGCAGATTAGGGGTAGTCTGAGTACCCAAAAAAAAAATTGCAGCAAAGGAGCATGTTTTAGCTTCAGTGTGGGGTGCATTCGACCCTTGATGAAAATAAAGAGAGCATGCTACTAGCTAGGCCATAAGGCCTCAGGAAGTTTTCCTAACCCTTATTTTAAATTTTATTTGATGCTTTGGGGACATAGCATATTTTTAAGTGTGGGGTGAAGGAGAAACTTCCTAGTTTTTACTGTTTTATTGTGTCTTTTTTTTTCTAGGATGGGTTCCTTGGCTTTTGTTTTTGGTTCTTTTCCTGAGGATAATCCCTTCGAACCGAGTGTCTTTTATTAGGAATAAATTTTCTTTTAATTTTTTTTTAGAGAAAAAAAAAGGACCCTTTTGAGTGGTGTGATAATTGCTATTTAGGCCTAAATTTGCAGTAGTACTTTCTTGTGAATGCTTGATTGATAAGGAAATTGCAAACTCTATGACACCTAAGCTCATGGTTGTGACTTTGTATATAGCTTATTTTATTTTGTAGTTTGTTATGATCTCGTCTCTCTTAGAAGTGGAATTGATTAATCTAGATTGATACTTGTGCCATGTGTGGTGAGAATTTGATTATTCCATGTTTTGCATCTTAGTCTAGAACTTGCCCTGCATGTTATTGAACCGAAATAAAAAGTGATGTTTTGTTTAGGAGATGATAATAGGCTTTCTTTGATTTTTCTGGCAAATTTTAGCCTTTTCAGATATTTTATCACTAGTTACCCCTTTTGAGCCTGTAGCCTTTTGTTGGTAGTCATATTTTGCCGTTGACCATTTTGTTGAATCTCTAGTTTTTGCACCTTGCGTCGTTGAGTATTATAGCATAGACTTATTCTAATTATCAATTCTGAGAAAAAGGATGGTTGAGTGATTAGGTAATCAATGATAGATACAAAGTGCTTAAAAGCCCTCTTTGAAAGAATATGACATTAAAAAAAAAGTTACCTTCATGATGGCCCTGGTCCTTTCAAGGACATCATGCACCTTAATGCATGTAAAATACGTAAGTTGAGGGTGGCTATTATGAAGGAAAACTTAGCTAAAAAAAAAATGGTGCAAAAAAAAAAGAAAAGATTGAAGCATTCTTGAGATGATGAACATTACTTGTGAAATAATTGTTGAAGAGAGGGCAGAAAATAAAGAAAAGAAAATAATGGGTGATGAAGTCAAAAATTGCAAAGTGCTTAAGAAGTGTAGGTCACTATTATATAGTTTTCCTACCCGTCCCCTAGCCTACATTACAACCCGTTAAAGTCCTATTTGATTCTATTTAAGCATGCTTAATTAGTGGAGATGTACATAATGGGCAAGCCTATGGTTCTTTGTGCATACATGTGAATTTTATTTGTGAGTGTGAGAGTAGTTCTTGATATGAAGTCCTTAATTTATATTCAATCATTTGAATTGAGTGTGTGGACTATTTCTTTTTATGAGGGCACTTGTTTCATGATAGATAGGTGATTTTATTAGCTTTTTTTTATGAGAGTAGGTGAGCAAGCTTAAATTTGATGAGTTCAAAGTTCTTCCTTGAGGTTAGGAGGTTCGAGGTTTGTTGTTTATTTGGATGTCTTGCTTAATGATTGAGAAGTCTACTTGATGTTTTAAAATTGGTATATGGCCTAATTATTTGTATTAACCAAAGTGATGGCATTCCTATTTTGACTTTTTGAGAAGAGCTTTAATGTTTGCTCGAGGACGAACAAAAGTTTAAGTGTGAGGTGTTGATGTGAGGCTAAAAATACATATTTTTAATCATTATTTATCTCACATTTAATATTTATATTTGTTCTTTTTGAGCTTGAATTTTATGAATTGTGCTAAATTGTTTATTTTATTTGTAGGATTAAATTGGTGGAAAAATGAAGAAGTTTGAAGCTAAACCAAATTAAAGATGGAAGGTTGATAATGGAAATCAAACAGGCAGCTTAATGGATTAAAATTTATAAAATAATACATAAGTTATATTGGAATTACAATTGCAATTCAGCTGCCAGGCGTAAGAATCTGAAGATAGGCACAAATTCTTTGAGGCGGCAGAACTGTTCACGGACAGCTCACGCGGCGAAAATAAATAGGAATCCAATTCCTTTTGGTTTTGGATTCTTAATTTAATTTAGACTCAGTTATTTTTTTTAGGGTTTTCTTTATTTATAAATAGTCCATAGAAATAATTATTTTGGAGAGAGCATTCGTAGGGGATACTTTTTAGGATTCTTTTCTTCTTCTTATTTGGGTTAGACTTTATTACTTTTATTCTAGTTCTTGACTTGGGAGATTAACTTGCAACTTTAGCAATTCTTAATTTCCTAAGTTCGTTTTGAAGATTTTACTGTTGCAATTCATGTTGAATTTATGGGTTTATTATTCTTCTTACGTAAGTTCATAATTCTTTTATCTAAAATAATGAATTGTGTTTATATAATTATGGGTAACTAAACTCCACAACTAGGATTGTGGGAACCATGAGTGATTAACAATGTATGAATAGTAACTATACAATTCTTGAATAGTGTTGTTGCATTCATTGATAATTCTTTCGTTTAGAAGTCTTTTTAACGAGTGCACGTGTTAGAACTCGCCTTGTTGCTACTTGCCGGACCAAGGAGGTAATCAACAAGAAAAGAATTATCAACATTGATTTAGTGTGATACTATCTAATAGGATAGTGTCGATTGGTGCGAATTAATAACTAAGCCAAACATCGATGTGATGTCGAATATGAGGTAAAGGTAAGGGTTAGTAAGTTATACACACGTATCCAGACCAAGGTGCGGGGTGAAATTCTCTAGATGCCGGACCAAGGATTTAGAGATACATAACTTATCACTTTGTATGTAGTACACTAGGAAAGGATTGTTATTACTAGGATTACTGCGTTATGAGCTTGTGAGGAACATGTAGACCCTAGTTGATTCTCTCATCTTGATAACAATCAAAATTGACTTTTGTTTACTGATTACTTATTGAATTATTACAATTTGTTTCAC
>JAJOOR010015474.1:0-16640 GCA_036250505.1 Solanum acaule
AATTTTAAGATAATTATAATCACACATAATATGCTTTAGCGGATAAAAGTTCAAATCAATAATCTCTCATTCACATTCATATATTTTCTGATACAATTCAAATTCAAATTTAAAATATTTAGTACATACTTTGAATAAATCTAATATAGTGGTTGTATTAATTAAGATTATTTTTACCTTTAAATTAATTTTTTATTATATTTTTACACAAATTTAATACAATATATATATATATATAGATTTTCTAAATATCTTCTTTTATAATTTCCATTTTCTCTAGGGAGGTCCCTAAGAAAAACAAAAATTGTAATTAGTCCCTCCTTAGATTTATAAAAGGAGCGGAAATTCACATAGAAGAGGCAATTAAATAATAGAGTTTCATTTCGAAAAGCAATGAAAAAGGCTATTGAATTAACAGAACAAGCGGATACAAAAGGAATTCAAATACAAATTGCGGGGAGTATCGACGGAAAAGAAATTGCACGTGTCAAACGATTCGAGCTAAAATTGATTATTGCTCTTATACAGTTCGAACTATCTATGGAATATTGGGCATCAAAAATTGGATATATATATATAATAGCATGCCATTTAATCTTATGATATCAAATATTTCTTATGAAATATTAAATTTAATAAAGTATTATCATATTTTTTTTTAATTCAAACCATATACAGAGAATAAAGTACAAACAAATAAAAATATTTAATGTATTTGATTTTTGATCAAAATAAAATAATCTGAAAATTAATGGTATTTTTAGAAAAAATTCAACATAATATATTATAAAACTAAAAAGTATATTTAATATAGCTATAGATATAATAGTAATACAATAGATTAAATCGTGTACTAATAATATTAATTTAATGTGCTTAAATAAATAAGTTAATGATTTGTATTATATTATTATTATTATTATTATAATGTATTAAATATATTATTAAGTGCATAATACATTTTATTAGTTATTTTTAATTATAAAATTATTACATTTTAAATTATCCGCACAATGCGTTGGACCAAATCAAACCCGTTCAATTTGATATCCAATGCACACTTTTCCAAAATTGAATATAAAAAAATGAAATCAAAATTTGATAAAATAATATCTTAACCGTTAGAAAGGTTGAATATCACAAAAAAGTTAGCGGCAAAATTAGGGGCATACCGAAATCGCAGTAAAGAAGAAGAAACGTTCACTGATCCATTAAAGATGAAGGGAATTTCTCTCCGAAATGGTTACAATGAAGCCTCTTCCTTCTCTTGTCGATTTTTCTAAATTATTTAAGACTATGATAATTATGAAGCATTATTCTGTTGTCGTTTCTCTTTTTCGAGAAATGCAGAAATTGGGTATCCCAATTAATGGAGTCATCTTGAATAGTGTGATTAACAGTTATTCGCTGATGCATCGTGCTGATTGTGGGTTTTCGATGTTACCCATTTACTTGAAGAATGGTATTTCATTTGATGTTGTCACCTTTACTTCCTTAATTAGGGGATTTTTCGCTGAAAATAAGGTCAAAGATGCCGTTGAATTGTTCAAAAAATTGGTGCGAGAAAAGATTTGTGAACCTGATGAAGTCATGTATGCAACCGTCATGAATGGGCTTAGTAAAAGAGGTCATACGGAGAAGACTTTAAGTTTGCTCCGGTTAATGGAACAAGGGAACACTAAGCCTGACATATTCATCTACACCATTGTTATTGATGCCCTTTGCAAAGATAGAAACTTAGATGGTGCTATAAGTCTTCTGAACGAAATGAAGCAGAAAGGCATTCCTCCAGACATAGTCACATATAGTTCATTGATTGATGGCTTGTGTAAGTTTGGTCAATGGGAAAAGGTTAGGGTTTTGTTCTCTGAAATGGTGAACCTTTATATTTATCCAAATGTGTGCACCTTCACTATACTAACAGATGGACTATGCAAAGAAGGGAAAGTAGAAGACGCTGAGGAAGTAATGAGACAAATGGTCAGAAAAGGTGTAGAACCTAATATACACATATACACCGTGATAATGGACGGCTATTGTTTGCGTGGTGAACTGGATAGAGCGAGGAGAGTTTTTGATTTCATGATAGATAAGAAAATTGAACCTGACATTGTTAGCTATAGCGTACTTATAAATGGATACTGTAAAGAAAAACAATTGGCCGAGGCCATGCAATTGTTTCATGAAATTTCTCAAAAGGGATCAAAACCTGATATTTTTACCTACAATATCCTCTTGCAAGGTCTGTTTGAAGCTGGAAAAATTGGCTCTGCAAAAGAATTCTTTGCTGAGATGCTAACAACGGGGCTCGTACCTGATTTATACACTCTCTGCACTTTGCTCAATGGTTATTTTAAATATGGACTTGTTGAAGAAGCTATGTCATTCTTTAATAAGTTGGAAAGAGAGATAGAATATACTAGTATTGAATTTTACAATGTTGTCATTAATGGATTGTGCAAAAATGGTGAACTCGACAAAGCTCGTGTGATATTTGAGAAGCTTTCTTTAATTGGAATGCTTCCGAATGTGAGAACATACACTATAATGATAAATGGATTTAGTCTTGAAGGGTTTTTGGATGAAGCTAAAGATATGCTTAGGAAAATGGAGGACAATGGTTGTATGCCAAACAATGTTACATACAATGTTTTTGTACGAGGATACCTAAGGTGCAGCAAAATTAATGAAATGGCAATTTTTATGAAGGAAATGGTTAGAAAGGGCTTCTCATGTGATGCAGAGACAACTGAGTTACTGGTAAACGTTATAAGGGAGAATCCTTATGTCCTTGACATGATACCTGAGTTTCGATCTGAATATAAGAAGTGAATATTTCTTTCTCTTGCTTGATTTGGCATTACATTCACAATGAGAAGTGGCGTCCATGCAATTACGGAAGATAAAAAAATGGCAATTAGAACATCACTTGAGCTTTCCAGGCATGCTTAAGGCTTACAGAGGAGGTACATCACTTATGATATTTCAATTCTTTCTCCACTTATGAGTGATAACATGAGTTCCCTTATGTGTACATGTTATAAGTCTAGGAATATCATTTTCTGTGCTATATAGTTGTCTTTGTGTACTATTGTTTTCCGTCTTGTTGTGAATCAATAACAACTGCATGTAACTTGAAATGTTTTGGGAACAATCTTTTTTTTTTTGTTGGAAACTAGTACTGTTGAATTTCTCAGCATTAAGGGTCTGCTGGCCACTTCCAAAAAGTATTACAAAAGAGGGGAACAATCTTATTCTAAACTTACTGGATATACTATAGATGAACGGTCAATACAATGTTCGAGTTATTTAGAATACATTTTTTTTTTTTGAGAATATTTTCTAATGCATATTTCTGAAGGTTTATATATGATCCAAGAGTACTGGATGCTTTATTGGGAATTTACATTTTCATAGAACAATAAAATTGTCAAATATAAGTTCATTGGGCCTTTGACTACTTGTCACCATAATTTAGATAGGGTTGTGCTCCATATCACCATTTCCAACTAACTTAGAAGATGGAGAAATCTGCAATCTGTTATTGTACCCATAACTTCATGCTTCAATGCTGTGTTATACTGCTGGTAACTTTACTATAATTAGTGAAGTAATTAGTGGGATGGACACAGTAGAAGGGAAGTTTGTGCTATGCTCTGTACTCACTATAAGGTATGCAAATGTATACGTTGTGATATTAGGATGTATTTTCATTTCTTCCACTATTATTACAATTTAAGTTGAAGAAGACATACTTTACACTTCCGTATCTAAAAAAATCTGTTTTTTCCTGTCTTTACCGTCGACGTTAAATAACTAACATTTTCAATCATCTCATTTACACTTGTGTTAAGTTTAACTGACCTTAATTTGAAGTTAAAGAGTATTACTGGGTTCGTCGATCCTACTTAACTTGTGTTTTATTTATAAGACTGCTTTGTTTCATCTTTTCTCAAATTTGTCTGCCAACGATGAGAAGGAATAGGTATCAGGTATGGATAAATTTGTGGTGAACTGAATTGTATGCAGACTTACTGGATGATATCAAATACGCAATTTTAACATTCTTGTTCTTTTATTTTTAGGGATTAATATCGAGATTTCCTCAATCCTCTCAAGTGTTTTGCTACTATATCCAAATAACTTTGACGAAATTGTGCTAGATGAGACAGGATATCTTGGTTGAATTCTATGCTCCATGGTACTTTAAATTGTCTCACAGCAAGTCGTTCACTTGATTCGGGAATTGATCAGTAAGTTCTATTTAGCTGGTCCTGGTATATCACCTAAGCTGTAACTTCTTATCCAATAAAAAGAAGTGCTAAATGTGCAATTTATCGGAATAGACTGAATAGGTTGTGACACTGCTCAAACTAGAGAATCAATATTTTACTTAATAATCTACTGCAAATGAACCGAAAAACTTGTACAGTGCCTATCAATGCTTATTCTCTTTTGCGTCTTTGAGTGTGAGAAAACTAATCATCTGTTGAACTTGGGATTTTTTAGTACTTTATTTTTGTTTATTTTCTACAGGAAGAGGGATCGTTCTTCTATTTCAAAGCCCTTTTTTAGTATAACAGTCTTTAGTATTTGCCTAAAGAAGTACATTGCTTATTACCAAATGGCATAAGAGCAACCATGACTTGATTGTGTAACCTCTTGATCAATCATGAAAATGAATGATCATCTAGTTTGAACTTCTTTTTCTACAAGATATGTGACTATTTGACATGATTTTTCAAGTTTTTATCTAAAATGGGTGACAATTTACAACCCTTCTTCTACCAATGGTATGAAATTCCTGGCGCATCACATCGTTACAAGGACTGATGTAGTTTGTATCATTTATTTTTTTCTTTGAAAATTGGTTCATACTGAAATTTAACTTACTTTGTATTCATTTCATCTAATGAGCACTGTTCTTTATTTGACCAAATACATAGATAGCTAGCACCCAAAATTGTCTGAATTTTTCATTAAAGGCATGTCCTGTTAGCAACATTTACTTGTTTAAGTATGACATTCGTTTAGGGTGTGTTTGGTATGAAGGAAAGTGTTATCCAAGAAAATATTTTTTCGGAAAACAAGTGGATTTCTAACTTATTTTTTCATGTTTGGTTAGTTGGTGAGTAGAAAATATTTTTTAATGTTTGGTTGTTGAATGAATTTTTTAAAATATTTTCCATATTTAATTTTTTTTTTTTTGATGGGAGTGCCCTAGGTTGGGGGTGGTGGGGGATGACGAAAAGAGATTTTTTTTTTTTAAAAAAAATAATTGACCGGGGGTGGGGTGGGGGTCAGGGTATGAAGTGAAGTAAAAACTGAAATTTTAAAAAATTGAAATATTTTTTCAAAACAATATTTTTTTTGGGGGTGGGGGATAGGGGTGGTGGGGGTTGGGTTAGGTAAAAAAAATCTAAAATTTGAAATATTTTTTAAAAATAATTTTTTATTTTTTTATTTTTTTATTTTTTGGGGAGGGGGGATGGTTTGGGGTAGGAGTAAAAATAGATTTTATAATTAAGAAATAAGAAAATTTTAAAAATTTAATTTTTTTTATGGGGAGGGTCGGGTTTGGAGTACGGGGTAGGGTAAGAAAAAATACTGAAGGATCTAAGTAGAGTTTTGGAAAATGTTTTTCTTAATTTTTAAGAGAATTCATTTTCCTTAAATTTGAAGAAAATGAGTTGATTTAGAAAACATTTTTCAAAACATTTAAGCCAACCAAACAACATATTCAGCTATAACATCCTCATATATGCCCTTTGCAAAGATAGATACTTAGATATTGTTATCAACCTTTTAAATAAGATGAAGTTGAAAGGCATTCCTTCGGACATTTTAACTATAGTTCATTGATTGATGATTTGTGTAAGCTTGGTCAATGAAAAATGGTAAAGACTTTGTTCTTTGAGATGGTGAATCTTAATATTTATTCGAATAGTCATAAAAGGCATAGAGTCTAATATAATTACATACAATGTGATAATGGATGAGAGGTTATGAGCCCAAGCTTCTATAAAAATAGTGTCTTGCAGTCTATGATTGTGTACAATAAGAATTTACACCAAATTGTCTTTTTTATTTTTGGGAAAAGCCTCAAATATGTCGTGAAACTTTGAAAAAAGGTTTATCTATGTCATCCAATTAAAGTTTGGTTCATCTATGCTATTTTTTTTTGAGAAAAGGCTCAGTTTTAGTTTTGCAAAATTGAAATTGTGAGCCTTTTTTTAAACGAAGATGGCATAAATTGAGTTAATACATAAAATCCTTTTCAAACTTGTCCACGAAACTTACTTTAGCAATGAAACTTGTAGAGAACCACTTGTATTGTGGAAGGTGTTCTACATGCACCTCTACTTGTCAAATCTCCCTTCTTTATTTTTTCACTTTTTATTTTTTTTCTTCCACCATTCTGGATCCGGCTCCTCTCCATTTCTCTTCTCTCTATTTTCCCAAGTTCTAGTTTGGATTGGAGACATGTGTCATAGTTTAGAATTGATGGTTGAGATCTAATTGATTAAAGTAAAGTCATAACCATAGTTATTTACTTCCATATATTTGGTTCTTAAATATTTTTGCAATCCAACAATTCTAGATTTACATTATATTTTTCCTAAATATATTTAAAAGAATTTCTTTTTTTAATTGCTTGAGTAGTTTTTTGTTGATTTTTTACTCTCTTTTTTTTCCCTAACGTTTGCCATTTCTCAAATAGTATTTGCCAAATTAAAAATTAAAAATTATGAGCTGACGTTTTTTTTTTTTTAATTTTAGGAGTAAAATAAATTTTGTCACTCAACTATAAATTCTTTCTTACTCCCTAGATGGAGTCCATATTGCTCTATAGACACTATAACTCTTAATACTCTATTAGAATAATAAAAACGTGTATTATAATTTTTTTCAAAAAAATAAAAATATTTAGTAAAAGTTTTAAATATGTATGCAGGGCAATAAAAAAAAGTTTTAAATATATTTAGGGAAAATATAATGGATTGCAAAAATATTTAAGAAGTAAATATATGGCAGAAAATAACTATGGTTAGGACTCTACTTTAATCAATTAGATCAATCATTAATTTAAACTATGACATGTGTCTCTAATCCAAGCTAGAACTTGGAAAAATGGAGAGGAGCCGGATCCTACCATTCTTGAGATGGAGGGGATATTTTTTTATTTTTTAAAAAATAAAATGTGAAATATTAGCAATATTATTACCAAAAAAACTCATCAGCCCCCAATTTGCTATCCAAGCTAGAACTTAGGAAAAATGGAGAGGAGCTGGATCCCACCATTCTTGAGATGGAAGGGGTATTTTTTTATTTTTTTTAATAAAATGTGAAATATTAGCACATTTTATTACCAAAAAAATCATGGCAATTGAATAAATATCCGATCTATATTTTGGTAAAGCATTCTGATATATCTTTGAATAGCAAATTGGGGGCTGCCTTTTTCTCTTTGTTTTGTTCAAATGAGACTTGCACTTTCTCTTTTGCTTTACTCAAATACAACAAGTTTGAGCAGTCAATAACTCATTCGAATTGAAAATTCCATTACATAATTGCTTTGAGATTTTAGTTTTGAAGAATGAGACGTCAGAGAAATCGATATTTTCAATACGAAGAATGATTTTGATTTCTTAGATCTTTCTCTGCTTTACCAGTGATTTCGCTTTTGATGTACATCTTGATGAGAAATTAAGATATATCAATGGTGATTTGTCTTTTAGACGAAGAAAGCCTCTCTTCTTGTTTGCCTTTAAAATTATAGATTAAAAAAATATAAAGATGAAAAGAACACTCAAAGAAAATAGAGATATTCATCGGAAAAATGTCTGGCAAAATTTCCAGCAATATGTACATGAAGAAATTAGTTGCAGATCTATATTTTGGGGGAAATGAAAGAAAGGAAGACGACGAGGATAAAAGAAAAGGATAAAATAAGAAAATAAAATGAAAGAGACGGTCCCACTAAAAATTAATTATCAGTCCCCAATTAAAAAATGACACGTGTATAGCTAACTATTTTTCTGTACTCTCACTTGTTACGCGCGTGCAGGAAAGTAGTTCCACTTTCTTTGCCATGTCACATCTAAGGGGGTATAAAATTCAATTGATACTAAATTAGGGGGTAAATAATTACCCGTAAAGTTAAAGTGCCAAAGTAATTTTTGCTGCCAAGTTCAGAGGGGATTTTATGTATATTCTCGGCATAAATTAGTCAATTTTTTATCGGATGACATAGATGAATCTTTTCTCAAAGTTTGATGACATATTTGTAGGGGCGTGCATCGATCGGTTTTCGATTTTTAAATATGCTAAACCAATAAGTTATTCTTTATCGGTTTTTGGTCATTAACAATTCGATTTTCGGTTTGCCCAATAAGAAAATGCTCATAAATTAAATATATGATTTCTCACTTCTCTAACAATTTGGCACGATACAGTGAGACAAACAAATCAACTGTAAATGTTTTGGTATAGTGAAACAAGAAATATAATGAGAAATTGCATCAATAAGAGTAGATGTAGTACGAAGGCTACAATAACACGTTACAACCAAAACATAATATGAAATTTCTAATGTGAAGTAGGTACTATGACGTGTGAAGTATGTAGACCGTAGTGTAGAGTATAAATATAGTGTCTAGTTATGTTAAACTATTAATAGTTAATATTTATGAAGGGTATAGTAGTAACTTACTATCGTCTTAATGGGTTATCGATTTACCCAATAACCCAATACTAAAAACCGATAACCCAATAAAACTTTTTATAAAACCATTAAAAAGTTGTTAACCCAATAATCCAATAGCAATGACATTTTTTTCGATTTGATTTTTCATACCCCTACATATTTGAATCTCCCATCCCCCCCTCCCCCTCGCCTTTTTTAATGTATGTGAGGGAGTATTTATTAGTAGTATTAGTCTCACTTTAACAAACAAAAATTAAAAAATGCAAGAAAAATGTCACATCCTTAATTTACTACTAAGCACACATGAAGGATTGTATTGTAGAGAACTTTGAGTTGAATGATTTTACAAATGAATACCCATCTATTTATACTAATTAATTAGGGGCTAATATGTAAATAATAATTATTAAACAAGTCTCTACATATTAACAAATAAGTCCTTTTTCTAAAATATTCTACCCAACTAGAATATTCCAAAGACCTTCGATGAAAATTCATGAAGGGTCTGTTTGGAAAGCCTCCACATAATTGGAATCACTAGGATGATAATTACTAGCCTGATAGTAATTACGATGATTTGTTTGTTTGCCACAGTGTAATTACAAGTGTATAATATGATCGCACAAGTGTAATCATAAGGTTATATTGAAAAATCTATATTAGACAAGTAAGACCCTTTATAAATGATATTAAATAGAATATTTAAGATATATATTGTCTTTAAAAATATATTAATTAATAAACATATGTTCTTAACTAATATTATAAAAAATAATTGATTTATATTTTTCAATTTAGCATATTTTGATTAAATTAATCATAAAAACTAAAAGTACAAAATTTCTATGAACATCATGAAATGCATGTTTGATAAAAAGATTAATATTATAAATATAATGTCATAAAAATATAAAAAGATTTGACAAAAAGGTGATCTATCAAGTCTAACAAAAAAATAGCTTGCAATATAAAATATCGAGTCGATACTCCTAAAACAAATTAAATTGAAAATTAAGATAAGTTTTAAATTCAAAACAAAAAAAATCAATATAAACCCTTATGTCAAATTTCAACATAACATACATAAATATAATTTAAAAGAAAAGGAAAACATAATTCCATAACCCTATTCAATAATGAATTCTACTTTAATTTAAAAATTAGAATACTAACAAAATTATATTAATAAAAACAATAGACAATACGGAAAATTGCATAGAATCACATGAAATAAAGGTTAAGAATGAGAAAGAAATGAAATATAAATATATATTTAGAAAACATTAGAATAATAAAAAATTAAAATAAATTAAATAAAAATAAAAGGAAGAACTTTAATCAACTTGTAATCACACCATGTCAGTGACGAAATCAAAAATTTTGTTAAGGGTGTTCAAACTTTAAAAGGGTATTACATTGTTTTCAAACCTTTTTTTTTTTTTCGTGATGAGAGAGGAAGTCAACAATTTTTTTTTTAGCTACTAGTTGAATTTACTTATGTTTTTAATTAGGGATAATGGTCTGAAAAATATCCAACTTTGATCAGATTTGCTGTTGCGATACTAAACTTTCATAAGGACCTATTACCTCCCTAGACTATTTAATACCGTATTTTTTACCCCCTGAACTATTTAATAGTGTATTTTAAAGGTATATATGTGCCCATGTGAATACATTACTATTTATAATTTTGCATTATTTTTATGTCCGTATGGACAAATATATATGTTTAAAATACGGTATTAAATAATCTAGGAAGGTAATAGGTCCTCGTGAAAGTTTAGTATCGTAACAGCAAATTCGACCAAAGTTGAGGTATTTTTCAGACCTTATCCTTTTAATTACTGGTTGAATTATACTCCCTCCGATTCATATTAAGTTAAATTGTTGAGACTTTTTTTTGTTTCATTGAGATTCTTCATTATTTTACATTTTCTAGAAGAATAATAGTAATAAATATTATTTAATTTTTGTTCTTAATTATAATTGGGTCTAAATAAAATTGTGTCACTTAAATGAGTTACTTGTCCATTACAACCAATTATCTAAACAAATAATTATATAAATTACGCTCAATTACACCAAATTCAATTACATACTCAAAATCCTCCGTATATCTCTAGCACCTTTATATGCAAGCCCTCACATAGGCAACTTTGTGTCGATATGGCACTTACGTGGTGCCTATGTGGTGCGATGATACGGCCGGTCATTGCAAAAAGCCGCATAAGTTTGCTGTGAAATTAGGTCACATGAGCTGAAAATTATTGAGCAATTGAGTGAGAGAGATTCCTTTGGCATTGGAGATGAGGAGATTTTGTCTGCGCAATGGTATTCCTTCTCTCTCTTTTTCTCCTAATTCTCATTCTTGTTTTACGGCAGTTACAATGAGAATTTATAGTAATAAATCCATTTCTGCAATCGATAAATTTGATATTAGGGTTAACATCAAGTGTTTAGATGATGCTGTGATTCTCTTTAAGCAAATGGTTACAATGAAGTGTCTCCCTTCTCTTGTTGACTTCTGTAAATTATTTAAGACTATGATAAATATGAAGAATTATTCTGCTGTTGTTTCTCTTTTTCGAGAAATGCAGAAATTGGGTATCCCAATTAATGGAGTCATCTTAAATATTGTCATTAATAGTTATTGCCTGATGCATCGTGTTAATTGTGCATTTTCGGTGTTACCCATTTACTTGAAGAATGGCATTCCATTTGATGTTGTCACCTTTAACACCCTATTAAGGGGAATCTTTGCTGAAAATAAGGTCAAAGATGCTGTTGAATTGTTCAAAAAGGTGGTGCGAGAAAAGATTTGTGAACCTAATGAAGTCATGTATGGAACCGTCATGAATGGGCTTAGTAAAAGGGGTCATACGGAGAAGACTTTAAGTTTGCTCCGGTTAATGGAACAAGGGAACACTAAGCCCAACATAATTAACTACAATATCATCATAGATGCCCTTTGCAAAGATGGAAACTTAGATGCTGCTATCAATCTTATGAATGAGATGAAGCAGAAAGATATTCCTCCAAACATAGTTATATATAACTCAATAATTGATGGTATGTGTAAGCTTGGTGAATGGGAAAAGTGTAAGACTTTGTTCTCTGAGATGGTAAACCTTAATATTTATCCAAATGTACGCACCTTCAACATACTAACAGATGGACTATGCAAAGAAGGGAAAGTCGAAGATGCCAAGGAAGTAATGGGATACATGATCGAAAAAGGTGTACAGCCTGATATAATCACCTACAATGCAATAATGGATGGATATTGTATGAGTGATCAACTTGATGGAGCAAGGAGACTTCTTGATAAATAAGTGCATTGAGCCTAACATTATTAGCTATAACATACTAATAAATGGATACTGTAAGAAAAAGAAATTGCCTGAGGCCATGCAATTATTTTGTGAAATTTCTCAAAAGGGACCAAAGCCTTGTACTTTTACCTACAATACTATCTTGCAAGGTCTGTTTGATGTCGGAAGAATTGGATCTGCTAAAAATATCTATGCTGAGATGCTATCTGCAGGGTGTATTCCTGATTTGTACACTCACAGCACTTTGCTCAATGGTTATTTTAAGTATGGACTTGTTGAAGAAGCTATTTCACTCTTTAATAAGTTGGAAAAACAGGGAGAAAATACTGATATTGTATTTTACAATGTTCTCATTAATGGATTGTGCAAAAATGGTGAACTCGACAAAGCTCGTGGGATATTTGAGAAGCTTTCTTTAATTGGAATGCTTCCAAATGTGAGAACATACACTATAATGATAAATGGATTTAGTCTACAAGGATTATTAGATGAAGCTAAAGATAAGATATGCTTAGGAAAATGGAGGGCAACAATTGTTTTCCAAACAATGTCACCTACAATGTTATGGTGCAAGGATTCCTCAGGTGCAGCAGAATTAGTGAAATGACAACTTTCATGAAGTAAATGACCGGAAGAGACTTCTCATTTGATGCATCTACAACTGAGTTGTTGGTAAACATTATAAGGGATAATCCTTTTGTCCTTGACATGATACCCGAGCTTCACTTGAAAAATAAGAAGTGAATATTTCTTTCGCTTGGTTTATTCGGCTATGCTATCACTGTGATACAATTTCCCTTTTATCCATGCGAAAGAAATGACATACTATGCAATTGCAGAAGCTGATTGCACTTAGGATGCTACTTGAGATTTTTAGGCAGGCCTATTGAGGAGGTAATTAAATATTTTGACTTCTTTTTTTTTCAGTCTTTGTTTTCTTAGAAATCAGATGTTATTGCGCTCTTATTATGAGAAGAAATGGTGAACATATTGATTTTCCTAAAAAGGAGTAGTGGTGAGTTTCCTTGTGTGTACACTTTGTAAGTCTGTTAATATCACTTTAAATGCTATTTAGTTATCTTCAAGTATTATCATTTTCTATCTATTTATTTATTTTTAATTGATGACAACTGTCTTTAACTTACAAATTGCTACATCATGTCATCATCCATAAATGGAACACCAGAGCTGACACGATCAACTACATCCTTCTGTCCTGAACCATATAGTATGAATTATTTTGGTTTTCCTGAAATTGAAATAAAACTTATTAAAATCTGATAGGATATACCATGGATGAATGGTCAACATCATTTTCAAATTATTTAAGAACATACTTTTGGAAATTTAAGAGTGCTAGATACTTATTGGAAATTGACATCTTCATACAATAGTAATATTGTCAAAATAAAGTTCATTGGTGCTGTGAACGACCTATTTAACTGGGAATTTGAAAATGTAAATGAATTGCTGCTGAAATTGGAGGCTATCTCTCTCAATGATCAGGTTGCTTTTGCTTACTCACTGTGGTGGAAGTTTCAGAAAGATGGCAAGTTTATTGTCAAAGTATGTTTTAGAAATTTTTGGGGAATATGGGAAGCATTCGAAAGGACTGACCATTGAGAACAATTTGGAAGACAATTGCACCCCTGGAAGCCACCTGTTTCACTTGGATCTCTACTCCCGAAGCTTGTAAAGTGCTCATGAATAAGTAAATCATCTACTGCTTCACTGCACCTTCACTACACAGATCTGGACAATGTTTCGTGCTATTTTTGGTGTCCAACAGGTCATGCCAGGATGCATTAAACTTGCACTAAGCAGCTGGAACGAGCAGCTTCACAAAGGGACAAGGAACACTATGAAATTGCTATTCCTTCCTTCATTTTTTGGTCTATTTGGATGGAGAGGAATTGTAGATATTTCAATGACAAGAGAAGCAAGAAAAAAAGGTATGGCGAGACTGGATCACCTTGCCTTAGACCCGTCTGAGCAGGGAATTTTTTTTTCCCGGAGTACCATTAATAGTGATAGATACTCTTTAACAGCAGTAACAGAATACTTTTATCCATTACAATACTTTGACACAGTAAGCTGAGAGTTCTTTTTTGACAATTATGTAATCTGAGAATTCTTGTTCAGTGTAGTATCAAAAATTATTGTCCCCTTTCCCTGATTTCGAGATGTGTGGCTATGTGACGTGATCTAGAATGGGTGAAATTTGAGAATGCGTTTTCTTCTACCAATGGTATGAATTCCCTGCTGCATCGTCAGCTCAATGGCGGAGGCACATACGCTCAAGGTGGTCAGTTGAACAACTTCAGTGTGAAAAATAAAAATTTGTGGATTTAATGTTTTATTACCGAACTAATGATTTTTTCACATCCCATGATTGTACGAGGAATGATGTTTAGATTACAAATATACTTCCAAGTGATGGAGGTGTATATGACCTTGCAATCTATTATGAAAGAAACTCAACACCCGAGTTCCGAAGTGCTATAAGTTTCACATGATACTTGCAATGCGTCCTTCAAATCTGTTACTTGAAAGATCAATAGTGGTGTAAATATTCAAATTTCTGACAAGTTCAAGCTCATGTCATTTGGTTGCAACTGTAATCGAATCTCGGTAATATGAATATTCTCCAAGATATATTGGTGCCTTCAATTTTTGATCAATTTTCCTCATGACTTTCAAACGTTGAAACACACTTGTTGATAAGTTTCCCAAAAAGGCATTGTAAGAGGGATCAAACATTCAAAGATGAGAAAATATGTTTTCAATCATTGGAGTTCAAATGGACCCATGCAATTCCAATTAAGACATGCCCACTCTGTCTTACTATATAATACAAACATGTTTGGTTCTCAATTCTCATATCTAATAGTGAATCATATCAAGTCTTAGACTAATAAATTTCTACACTACTTTAATATTTCTATTATACTCTGTACTAGATTGAGACGAGTTTAGGTAAAGCAATATGACTAGTGAGAATTCATATAGCTGACGCCAAGAATTGATTTCTCAAATTGTCACTTACCTATTGATAATTATCTCAGAAAGTTTTTTTTTTTGTAACAAAAATGTCATTCAATTATTGTCATTTCACGTATAAAGTCACTCAACCAATGCAAATGATATTTCCGATAGATATTGATGATGTAAAACTTTTTTCAAGCCAATTTTTTAAGAAATGAAAAGATAACAACCAACAAAAGCACTTCAGAGTCTTGTAGAGAGGAAATTGTTTTTATCTAAATGTTGTAATTTCGGTTGCTCTCTCATTCATACTCTGTCCATTCGTTATTGTGTTTTTATCTTTTTAATTTTATGCATGTGTTACACATCTTTATTTTATTTTTCAAGTAAACAAAACTATCATAGAGAATCACCCTTTTAGTTTATTTTACTTCAAAAATAATGGTATGTTGTATAACTTTCTTATTTATTATCATCACAAAATCTCAGAATTAATCTCACCGATGATAACGACTAAACCTACTTTTTGTAACATTAATGTCACAAAATTATTTTTTGTAACAGTAAAGTCACTAAACTATATATTAGTCCCATATAAAATGCAAATCACTGAAAATTAGGGCAGTGTACGGATTCAACCAAAATCATTAACTTTGGTCCAAACATTGTTTAAAATGGTGAGGTGGTAGGGGTTTAATTATATATAGGTGTCATTATTTTTTTGAAAAAAAAGACATTCTTTTAATTATTTGTTTTTTTTTTTTTAATAAAGAAAGACAATTATTATTATTTTTAAATAGGAAAAGTGGTTTTTGTTAGCCAACAATAAAAAATGAGTCATTTGGCTAATAACAAGGTTACAAACAAGACAATTATCTAGCTCTTTTCCCTATCAAATCTACACACACCATTTAAATGATTAGTTACCTAAAGAATATAAAATAATGTAAGGGAAAATTAGCAATTAAGTCATAATACCTAACATAATTAGTCAAAATAACAACACTTTAAAATATTTATTTAAAATGGCAGAATGACAATATTTTATAAAATAATATGTAATCAGATTTTAGTATTTAAAATTAATTTTATTTATGGAAAAAGTCCTATATTGGACCAAATTATATATCAATAACCATTTAAAGAAAAAAAATTTAAACCAATACACACTAACCTTTTTTCAACTCCATTCACGTTTCTTCCCCACTTTTCACGTCTCCCCCACCTTTAACGTTTCAAGTTTATCTTTCTTCAAGGTGCTAAATTGTTGTTCATCAAGAAATCTTCTTTATTGTTCAATGAAATCTATTTATTAATTCAAGCAGATTTCTCGATTGGCAAGGTAATTTCCATTATCCATTTTGATTTATTTTGATTTGATGTTTAAATCACCGATTCTATATATTACGGATTTCCAGTCGAATTTTTCAATTTTTATGTGATTTTGTTTAGTTATTCATCAAATAGTTATGATTTTCAGTTTTTTCGATTTTCTTTTGTGATTTTCTTTTAATTTTTCAGATTTTGGAGAATCTAGAAATTCATATGTATGTTTATTTTGTTTGATATTTAATACATTCTAATTTTTGATAATTTCGAAATTCAAATTATCAAAA
>JAJOOR010015480.1:0-18988 GCA_036250505.1 Solanum acaule
AGAAAAGATTGAATGCTTAGAGGAACGATCAAATGGAGGAACCTAGCTCTGATACCATGTCAAAAACTAAAACTTAGACCTCCATTGATGAACAAAAATGAGTTGCCATTGAAGACTTGAGGGAGAAGAAAAGAACCGATGAAATGGAAGAGGAGAGAGAATATCTTCTCTGTATTGAAAAATCTGTTTTTACAATTGTGTGGACCTACTCCTATTTATACAGAAATTTAACTAACTGAGAGTTAACTAACTAATCATGTACAGCTGTCAATGCTAACTATCAACTCTAACTAACTTTAACCACTTTAATTAATTCAGCCATTCTCATCAACTGTTACAATATAATACTATATCATAAAACCAAAAAATATAATACTCCAATGTTTATGGTTAGTCCCTAAAGAGTATCCAATTAAAACTAACATAAACTACTACTACGTTAATACTTAATTGTATTTCTAGTTTGATACTATGAATATTTTTCGAACTGCTGCGGCAATTTTCCTATTTAGATACATTATATAAATATAAATACTTCTTTATTAAACAATATATACCATTTCCTTTTTAATCAAAAGGCCACCAATCACCACCAAATAAAAACAACAGTACATTGAAGAGGACATAAACATTAATCGTAATTATAATTTAAATATATACTTATTATTTAGCTAGATTAAAATTAAAATTTTATGTATATATGTTATATGCAGACTCTCTTTATTATGTTTTTCCATGTGACGATAAGGAAAAAAGAGAGGAAGATTTACAAAATATTACTATTACATAAATTGAAACGATGAAAATAATATAATAACTTACATAAATTGATTAATGCAATGACGTTTGATGACAAAAGAGAATCTATCAACACTTTATTAAAACCATAATATATATTTGATATATTGATACATTAATTTTGTACGTCTCATGAGGTGTTACGTTGAAATGGTGTTATTTTCACTAAAATAAGCTAATGTTGATAACTTGATATACCCATTATGCCTATTAAATAGAATATATAATAATAATATATCATTAGTTTTTTTAAAAAAAATATTAAAAAAGACTTGGTTGTGGGAGCATTAAGCATTATTGTGGGATTTGATGATGGGAAAGGCAACACAAAAAGAAATGTGGGAAGATGCTCCCATTTGCATAATTTGTAGTAATAAGTATATCCTTTTTGTTTTTTAGTTTCCTCTTTATCAAAAAGCTATAGAGCATAATATTAACAAGTGACAAATTTATTAAATACTTTATATTATAAAAAGTAGTAATTTAAATAGTATATGACAAGATCGGAGTCGTAAGATTCCATAAGGATGTCATTCATTAGTTTAATTTTATATTAATAATAATTAATTAAAAGTAGTTATCTTGAGAGAGGAAACAAAAAGCACGAATTGCAGGATATGCTATTGTTATTAGAGGAAACACAATTCTTGGATTTTACACCTTTCTTTTCTACATTGCCCCCAACCCCACAATCCTCTTTACCTAGATTCCTTTCTTCTAACCTATTAACGAGTTTGAATTGTGAAATCAATTTCTGATATTATATTCACTCTTTAAAAATATTATTTTTCTTCGAACTCATATATAAATACAGAGTGTTTAATGCATCAGATTGTTCCTTTTTTTATTTAGGTCAACTTGAAAATAAACAAGTAATATATGTATCATAAGTATAAATAATTTCCTTTTCATACATTTCCCCTAACGCCACAACCTCAGCTTTACCTAAATTCTTTTGCATAACCACTCCTCTATCTTTTTATTTATTAGGTCAATGCAAAAACCACTCATAACTCGAATCAAGCATATATATATATGTATTAATTGAGTTAAAGTTATACTAGTCATTCCGTCCTAATTTAAATTTCTTAGTTTGACTGAACATGAAATTTAAGAAATAAAAAGAAAATTCTTTAATCTTGTATCTTAATATTAATTGAAAATGTGTATAGTAATCTTTTAATTAAATCTTCCCTTATATAAACTTGCTATTTATGATGTTGGAATTAAAAACTTTACTCAATACGGAAAGAGCCACTTTTTTTTAAAGACAAACCAAAATGAAAAATAAGACACTAACTAGATACTCATAAAATTTTATGATAGTAAATACAAACTTAAGAGATTATTTGTCTACCCATAAGATCGTTCATGTATTCAAGATCCTAATTAGAGATTGAGTATATATAGATATCCTAACCGTGAGAGTTATGGTGCAATATCGAATATTAGGATCTTATTATTCTTAGTCGAAGGTTTTCAATTTAAACTGTCTTTAAAATCAAACGAAGGTTGAATGATCAATAATGAGAAATATGTGTATTTAAATGAAAGGGAAATTAAACTACAAATTAGGGACAAGCTATCTGATTAATTCAGTTATCACTGCAAGAAATTTTTCCGCGCTATCTTATGTCACTACAGGGAAAGTGTGAATTACATGGGAATTTTTCTAGGGATTAGTATGAAAATCCGTAGGAAAATTATTTTCCTGCATATTTTTATACTAATCCCCAGGAAAATCCCCCATGTAATTCACCCTTTTCTTGTAGTGTGTCATGCTTCTTCTTTCTCCGAATCAATTCCTAGTGTTAGTCGATGAAAATGAAAAAAATCCAAGTACTAATATTTATCGATAATGTTACTTAATATGATATATCCCTTAACCTTTAGTTAGATCTATGTGATCAAGTAGAAGACGTTTTCCTTTTTAGTAAGTTTTACCTGACATAAATTCATATTAGTCGAAATTACAAAACAAGTATCAAATACAACAACGGAGCTAGAGTTCTAATAACTTTTACAAATCTAAGAATCCATAAACTAATTAAAAGAGATGACCATACCAAAGAAAAAGAGTATTGTGGCCTACCAAGAAAGATAAAAATAAAAAACAAAGGGTATAATAGAAACCTAGCAGACGAGGACCTGGTTAAATATATTAACCAATAATAATATGCTCCTCTAAAAAGACATTGATGTGAACCTAAATTTTTAAAAAAGAGTTAGGAATTTTCAGAGTAGATTATACAAGCATTCTCTTGATCAGACACAACAGAGAAGAAAACAGAAAAGATAGATGGATGGAAGCACAGTTGACGTAAGTTACATAATTTCCCCCATGCTTGCACCATCTTATCAACCATATGTATGATGCATCCATCCATCACTTTACAATACAACACCCCCGCCCCACCCCAAGCATCCAAAATCATTATTTTTTGGTCGATCTAAAAAAGGAATGACATATATATATATATATATATTCATATTTAGTAGTGTTCGATTTGTCCAAATTTATGTGATATAATTTGACTAGACACAAAATTTAAGAAAGAAAAAAATACTTTTGAAACTTGTGATTTGAAATTAACTTTAGATATTTGTGTGCTTCTAAATTTGTTGGGGGTAAAAGTTGATTTTTTTTTCTAATTAAAGAAAGGTAATATACTTTTTGAGATGTACTAAAAGAAAGGCGTTGTCACGTACAAATTGAGACAGAAAGAGCACTAATTTAACTTAAATCGTACTCTCTCAAATTTATTTGTTTTACTTTCTTTTTAGTACATTGAAAAAGAATCTCATTTCTTTTTTTAGAAACTCTGTTATAACTTTTTACATTACATATTTAAGACCACAATATCAAAAGACATTTTGATACATTTTTTATATATATCAAATATTTAACTGAGCACCACAAGATTCAAATATTCATCTTTATAGTCTATTGAAAATCATAAGTACTCCACTTATAGGATTACATCAAATATATATGTTGCGTCCGATCTTTATTTTTTTCTTAAAATCCGTCCATACTTAATCAAACACCTTCACATAAACTGTAACAACGAAATTAATAAATCACTATCATCAACACACAACTCACACAAGCAAACAAAGTATTTATGCAGAGAAAAATAGAAACTCTTATTCTTTTATGATCATGAATTGATAAAAAAAGGTGTACAATAAAGTAAAGTTTCTCTTGCGTGAATTGGTGTCAATACATCAACTATTAGTAACCATCTTATCAACCTGTCAAATACATCACCTACTACTCCCTAGCCATTAAAAATTAAAAAAGCCTCTTCCTTCTTTTCACTACTCAACAAAAATTAAAACTTCTTTTCTTGCCTACCATATACAGTGCTTTTCAGTTTATCGTCTCCTCTATGCTTATTGACCTAAAAACCATAAGGATATGTCTAAACTTTACATCAAATCACCACTGATTAGTATGATGAAACAAGGCATGGGTACAACATGGTATAAAGAGAAACTTAATCAGCTCCTGTCTGATCATAAATTTTGAAGTTGAAAATTTGAAACTCGAATTTGTGTTGTGTAAAATTTCGTCCAAAAACTTGTCTGAGTCAGTTTTTGGAAACTTGAAAATATTTTTGAACATAATTTTTTATCAAACATATATTTGAAGTAAATTTTCATCTAAAATTTATGAAAAAAATGATAGCTTAAAAAGATGTAAATTTAAATTAAAAGAGAGGTGGTCCTAGGGATAAACACTAGACACGAGAGAGATCCCATTGTAGGGGGGTGGGGGGTAAAGTGGGTAACAAGAATAACCCTATTTTGACAACTTTGATGGTTTTGTTGAGGGGACAATTGGGCACAATTTAGGGCAATTGATTATGGTCCTATTTCAAAGACACAAAACAATAACAACAATTCTCATGCATGTTCAAGAATCTCCTCCTCCCCCTTCTTCCATAAAAAAAAAAAAAAAAAACCTCATATATATAAGAAATTTTAGGGGAATGAAAATAGTAGAATATGGTGTATACAACTTTTAGTGATTGATTTCTCATATGATTAGTTATTACTATCTCAAAAAATCATATTTTTTCAACAAAAAAATGACTTTCTTGTTGGCCCCCATATCTTTTTTCCAAATGTGACCACTTTCCATTAATACCAGAAATCTTTTGTAAAGTACAATAAGAAAATGCAACAAGATAAAGACTTTGATAAGGAATCATATAATAAAATAAACAAAAATGTTCTCTATAACTAAAGTACTAAATGAAAAGGTGAAGCATGATTAGCATTATAAAGTGAAAGATAATAAAACAATCCACCATTACTAATACAAACAAACAATATGGTAAGGTTAATTAACACCTTTAATTGGAATATACATCATTTTCCCACTCCAAAGTGCCACTTACCTAACAATTTGGTAATAACATGAGAATCTTTCATTAACAACAATAACAAATAATTAAAAATAAAAATAAGTTGATCAAGATCTTGCATTATACAAATACTAGTTAACTTAAATACTATATATCATCAACCTAGTCCTCTATGTTAAAATTTAAAACATTCATATCAATAAGTAAAACAAAACAAACAAAAAAACCCATGAAATTTCAATACCTCAATTCATTGTCCTTCACCATGCAAATTTCTACTACTACAACTTCACTAGAAAATCTTGTTATTTAGGGTTTTCTTTCCCCTATACTTCACGCGTTTTCTTCAAATCCCTCCTAAACTATCAGTAGTCTTAATTACCCTCTGAACTTGGCTATTTGATAGTTTTTCTCAACGCCAAGACGAGATGGAGAAAAGTGGTTGATTTTGCCAACCTAAGAAGAAAGAATTACTCGAAACTCCGAGTTGATAGCCTTCAGAAGGATAATGAAGTCTCAAAAGAAGCTTAGCTTGTGATAATGCAAAAGGGCTTAAAGCAACATTACTAAATCCACAACTCCTCAACATTACTTCCCATGATCTAAACCTTTCATGTCTTTCTTTCCTTTTATCTCCTTCCATCGCCACGATATCAACTATCTCTCTCCCAAACCACACTTGTTCAACTGTCATCCTCTCTCGACTACCCGGTGGCAATGTAGCTTCCAATGAATCAAACACAGCTGTATAATAATCCAACGCCTCGATAAATCTTTGTAAAAAAAGAGGATGGTTATGATTTGCTTCCTTCTCCGCAATTGTAACAATTTTAGGGTTCATTGACTTAACCCTATGCAAAAATATCCTTAATTTTTCGCGGTCTTTTAAAAGGCGGTGGAGGTAGAAAACACAGTTGATAGCTAGGGTTTCATCAGGGAGGAGTACAATGGAGGAAATAATAGAAGGATCTTCATCGTGATCGCGATTATTATTATTATTGGCGATATAAAGAGGATGGAATTGAAATCTCAACCCTAATGAGTGAGCAAATTTAGCTAAACGATCACCTGTTCTACGAAGGGTATCAAGGTCATTTCCAGTACCGGTGATTCTAAGAGTAGGAGCAGG
Source organism: Solanum acaule (assembly GCA_036250505.1). Lineage (NCBI taxonomy): Eukaryota > Viridiplantae > Streptophyta > Magnoliopsida > Solanales > Solanaceae > Solanum > Solanum acaule. The sequence goes on from JAJOOR010015480.1 coordinate 6,301, forward strand.
GTAACGATCAGCTAGTGCTTGCATTAACGGTGGCCATTGAACCCCGTGATTAATGTCGAAATCAACGATGTGGATTGCTTGATGATTACCGTTAATCGCTTCTAAAATCGCTTGATTAGCGGTTAATTGAGTAAACCTTATAAACGGGGTAACTTGGTTTAGAGAAAGATATGATGATTGAATTAGAGCTAATGATGACGATGAATCTGTTGGTGCTGTTTCAACAGGTGTTATGAAATGATTGGTGGTTGACGATACATAGCGGTTAAGGCAAAGGGAAAGTGCGCGAGTAAACTGATGGACTAACCGTTCAGTTGAATCACCAAAAGGAGAAGAGTTAGTTGATAATATGGTAAGGAGTCTTTTCGCGGCTGAGAAATCGGACCGCGAAATCAACTCCGCACAGCTAATGAGTAGCTGGCGGATTTGAATAGCTGGTGAAGTAGTGGTGGTGGTGGTGGTGATAGTTGTAGTAGTAGCGGTGAATCTACGCCGTTGATGATGATCTGAAGATTCTTCATCATGATGAGGGTGACATTGAGATGATGAAGAACCAAAGGATCCTAACATATCATTCAAATTTAACAACACTATTTCAGGTGAAAGTGAAAACCCTAGAGAGAGAAAGAATATGCTTATGAAAAGAGAAATAAAGGAGAGAGAGAAGGGGAAAAAAGGGGACCTGGGGTGAAGGACAGAGGGGGTTCAATGATGGAGGAGGGGAAATTTATGGTTTTGGCATCTGAAAAATTATGTTAGTCGCGCTCTTCAAAAATATTGTTGACTCGACGTTTTAATTTTTCAAAGTACAATACTTCTTTTAAAGGATATAACAGACACCACACTAATATTTTTGAAGAATTCAAATAACATAGAGTTGGCTTGAGTGGGAAAATGTGAAAATGATATAGGAACTATACTCTGGAAGATCGTTTGATTGGTGGAATAAGTTAGATAAGGATATTCCATGAAATTATATCCATCTTGTGATGTCATTTAATTTTTATTATAATAGTAGGATAAGATAATCCTGAAACTAAAATACTACTCACTATTAAACATAAGATAAAATAAGCTTATAAAATATCACAAAATTGTTATCCTTATTCCACTAACCAAAAACCCGCAAAAATATGTGACACTATGTTAAGGAAGAGTAAATTCTGAGTTGTATGATTTTGTGACAGAAGTTATTAATGCTAATTAATAAAGTACAAATAAGGAAATGATTCTTTTAGACAAGGATAATTTGATATGAGGAGATCTAGCAGAATAATTAGTACTACAAAAGCTACTTAAACATTTAAGTTTATAGCAACAAAAACTAAAAAGTAGCTTTTGTTTTTATACTTAAGATGCCAATTAGGTTGATAATGACTTGATTCTGATAGAATATCCATTTTGTTGACCATATATTATTTGTGGTTTCTCTGTGTGAAACTCCATGTTATTAGTCAGCCGACATATATAATATGCTTCTATATATCTTAATTAATTCTTAACTTCTTTAAAAAACTTATAATAAAGACCGCTAAAGGGGAATTGATTATTTTAAATTAGGGCAATACTGTCCAAATATCGCACCAAATAGGAATTTTCTAAAACTACTTTAATTTCAAATATATGATTGTGAATGAAATAACCACGAGAAATTGTGTTCGATAAATTTCCGACGTGATAACGTGATTATTGCCAATGAATTATGCCAACCTATTCTATCAAAATATGGTTTTATCAATCTTAGTCTTAATTCAAAAAAAAAGTCCTATGGATATATACATCTTCTAGTTTGTTTTTTTAAGAAAATGCAATTTAGAGCGTTGGTTTTCCATTGCCGATCACATCGAACAAATTCATTTATGTATCTTGAAGTACAAGACGTGGAGGTTCAACATTGGATAACTCAAGAATAGAGTAAGTTCACTTGAACGAGTGTTTATTGAAAATAATCTATCTCATAGATAAGTTTGTGTATATTCTATGGATTCTATGGACCCTCTCCAGACTGTCAATTTATGAGATTATATTGAGTATGTAGTTATTGCCGTTCAAGAATAGAGGAAGTGTACTGTGTCTCCCATTCTATTAAACCTCAAAAATTAGATTATTCATTATACGGTATATTATCTAAAATCATATTATAATTATTAGGAGATAACAATTCATTCCTTCAACTTATGTAAAATATTTCAACATTTTCCCCTTTCACACCCAATGTATGGTTTTTGGTGTGTAAACAAACATAACATGATGGATCGTCCAACATCCGTAATTTCATGATCAATGTATTACTAAAAATCAGGCTAAAGCAAAATTTGAACTCCCTTTAATTTGCTATAAGTTGGGTTTTTAAGTTGGGAAGACACGCACAAAATTAGAAATATGTCCAACTCTGATATCATATTAAAATTATATTGAACGTTAATTTATGACTTTTTCACTCGATTCCTTTGTGTGGGAAAGGAAAGGAAAGGGAAAAGTTGTCAAAGGACAGTACCACCTAACAACAACAAATACACGCAAAGCCTTAAATATGTCGAAAAACTTTACACACCACACGTAGTATACAATATATTTATATCTATATATATATATATATAATAATGTAACACTAGCTGAGTAACTGACCCCCCCCCCACCACCCCACCACCCAACCACCACCACTAAATAAGAATAATATAATTTCCTAGTTTGTCTCTATTTATTTTGCTTGGATACAACTTTAGTGGCTTTTCATTTCTCTTTTTGATGATAAGATCTATGCAAATGTGGCTGCCTTACCACGTGGGGTTTAGGAACAATCCCAAGCATAGCTAATATACCTTAAAAATATACGAGGACGATTCACGATAAAAAAGTAAATATTATTGTTAAAAATTTATTTATTTATGTTATAACGTAATTATTTGATAAAATTGTGTTGATGGATACTTCTTGAATAAAGATGACTGCTCGCCACTATACCTCAAACTCCCAAATCAAAAACCCATGCTCAAACTTAAAAGAGGAAAGCTAATATTGCTCCGTCTCATATTAATTATTTGTTCACTTTCTTCAAACTCATCTATCTTGTTTATTTTTTCATCACATTCGGAAACAAATTTAGTTGGTAATCGATGGATTTTCATGAATTTATATTAACTCAATATCGTTATACTATAAATTTATAAATTTCAAATGTTGAATCTTTCTAATCACGATCAAAAGTCGATAAGGGATGAAGTATCAATAAAGTAACAATATATGATTGTGGTACGTTGCACGTGAACTTTGTAAGAATAATTCATTGTCCTCAGCATCGTTATCTACTTTAATAAGTAGTGAAATGAGATTTTGTAGTCGTGGGGTTAAGAGATCACACACAGAAATATATATACTTTAGTACGTACATAAAATATACTCCTTACATAAACATTCAACCATATAAATCTAAAGACTTAGATTCACTTCTTTCATTCTCTAAAATATCTAACAATTTACTAGCTCCTGTGTTATAAGAATATATTTTTGATTACTTATTTATAATATGTCTCAATCATCGAGTGATTTAAGTTAAATTTTTATCCTTAATTACATCCTGAACAAAATTTCAAGTTTAACAAATAGATGAACATAAAAAGAGATGAGATTGGGTAGAACATCGACAATAAGAGCATCATTTCGCCTTTGGCGAGATTCATTTTAAATTCAATTACATTACTTTCTTCGTCTTATTTTATTCCAAGGTGTTACTGTTTGATGAAAAGTCATAATTTTCTCAACGTTTTATTAATTTTTGAGCTATGGTACTTTTCATATAATTATCAAATACAATAATTTTAGTTTTAATTAAAAAATTCGTACTAACATATGAAAGAGATGGTTGTTGTTGTTTTTATAACATATTACAAAAAATGAAAAGTGATTGTATATATTATATACCGTGTAAAAGAGTATAATGTTGTGATGTCTAAGTTTGATGCCTACAAATGACAAGAGAACAAAAGGGAATAATATTACAAACTCCCAAATAGTAAGTTAAAAAAAATGTCTCTTTTATTCAATAATGTGCATAACGTCGAGCAGTTCCTTTACAACTTTTGTTCTAATTAGGGTAACCTATATGCACACATGATTTGATTAATCAGAAGTATCGTGTGAAGTCGATGCTATATATTTTCAACTACTAGCCAATGAAATTACATACGTAAATTTATGTTATATATAATGTCAGTGTAAAGAATTTCTTACATTAGTAAGTTACTCGGAGATATATATATACATATAAGTCTCTCGTTAAAATATGAGCTTTGGTAATATTAAAACTCATTAATACTAACATTAATTAATTAGTAGTACTGTTGTAATTTCTTGTTTTTCGATTTTTGTTATTATTTGTTGTTTATTGTACTTTGATTATTGTATTGTATTTTTGTTATATTTTGATGTGGCTTCTTCACTTTCATTTTTTTACCTAAACTATTTTGATATGTTTTCCCTTGAACCGAGGGTCCTTATCAAAACAACCTCTCTTCCTTTCAAATTAGGAGTAATATCTGTGTAATATACTACTCGATCTCTTCAAAACTTGTCATTTATAGCATTACACTGAATATATGTTATTGTTGTTGTAGTTGTTCATATATATATGATATATAGTTGTATAAGACTTCTAATAACTAATAATTAATAATTTGAGGAATCCATGTCCCAACATGTTACATACGATAGATTACGCTAAGATTAAGACAATTAGAAAGTTAAGTGATGATGTAAATGAGTATATCTTATACTAATGACGTAGATAACGTAAATACTTTTTTTATGTTATTTAATTTTCTTTTACACCAAACAAGTGAAACGATAATACCAAAGTATTGATTTAATATCCCTCTCCCACATCAGCTGATTTTAGTAGTAACATCGCGGGCTAGACACATTTGTCATATAATAAAAGAAAATAATCATTTTCATGAAGTTTTAGTTATGAAATCTCAAACGCATGAGCTAATTTAAATTATAGGACTAAAAAGTGGCTATTTATGAAAGAAAAAACATTTGAATATAGGGAAAATTGTATGAAATAACAAACTATTAATTCAAATTAACTGTTATAGTCATAGTTTCTTTTATTTGTAATTCGCAGCAAACATTCCATGTTTTTTGTCATCCCATTTGTATATCGAAATATACAAATGCAGGACCCATTTGTATATCGAAATATACAAATGCAAAACCCATTGTATATTGAAATATACAAATAGATCGAAATATACAAATGGAGGACCCATTTGTATACCGAAATATACAAATGCAGAACCCATTCGTATACCGAAATATGCAAATGCAGGACCCATTTGTATACCGAAATACACAAATGCAGAACCCATTGTATATTGAAATATACAAATGGAGGACCCATTTGTATACCGAAATATACAAATGCAGAACCCATTCGTATACCGAAATATGCAAATGCAGGACCCATTTGTATATCGAAATATACAAATGCAAGACCAATTTGTATATCGAAATATACAAATAGACCCAAATACATATTTTTTATGTATATGTATACCGAAATATACAGATTAATAGTCATAGCAAACATAAAATTTGTTATGGAGCGCAATTATACAAACGATAGTTATAACATACAAATATAATTTTTACGTTTGCTATATGTGAAAGTTGCTCTTGATTATATACACAGCCCATATTTTCTAGATTGACTTCTAAGCCCAAAATTGCATTCTCCCTCCTCCCATAGGCCCATAAGTTCCTAATTTTGGTCAAAGGAGCCCACTCTATATTTTTGTTTTTCAAAAAATAAAAAATAAATATTGAAGATTTTACACAATAAATTCCGAATAAGATCAAGTTGTTTAAATTTTTCAAAAACAAAACAAAACATTAAATTTGAAAAGAAAAAAGTATTACTTTATTTCTTCAAAGAGGATTCAGTTATTTAAATATTTAAAACATATTATTAGTGGCGACTATTATAGGTATTAGCAGCGAATTAAGTTGCCACTAAAACATATTATTAGGGCGACTATTATTGGTATTAGTGGCGACTAAGGTTGCCACTAAGAAATATTATTAGAGGCGACTATTCTACGTATTAGTGGTGACTTATGTTGCCAAAACATATTATTAGTGGCGACTATTATAGGTATTGGCGGCGACTTATGTAGTCACTAATACATATTATTAGTGGCAACTATTATTGGTATTAGCGGCGACTTATATTGCCACTAAACACATTATTAGTGGCAACAATTATAGATATTAGCGGCGACTTATGTTGCCACTAAAACATATTATTAGTGGCGACTATAATAGGTATTGGCGGCGACTTATGTAGTCACTAAAACATACTATTAGTGGCAACTATTATTGGTATTAGCGGTGACTTATGTTGCCACTAAAACATATTATTAGTGGCGACTATTATAGGTATTGGCGGCGACCTATGTAGCCACTAAAACATATTATTAGTGGCGACAATTATAGGTATTGGCGGCGACTTATTTTGCCATTAAAACATAGTATTAGTGGCGACTAAGGTTGCCACTACAACATATTATTAGTGGTGACTATTATTGGTCACCACTAAAACGTATTATCAGTGGCGACTATTATAGGTATTAGCGTCGACTTATGTTACCACTAAAACAAATTATTAGTGGCGACAATTATAGGTATTGGCGGCGACTTATGTTGCCACTAAAACATGTTATTAATGGCGACTATTATAGGTATTAGCAGGCAACTTATGTTGCCACTAAAACATATTATTAATGCCGGAACGTCAACCGCAAACAAAAGATGGCCAGCCCCAGTTCCCAGGGTTAGGATATTCCTTAATTATGAGCCTACTTAGATCAGAACTAAACTAGTTGATTCTCTTTAGCCGGCCGGCTTGTTGCAACCTTAGCATTTCCTGTTGAGATCCCAAGTCTCCAAGTGGGCCCTCATCCATAAAAAAGTTTTGAATTCTTAATTAATTGTTTTCGATTCACCGGATCTTACCTCTTTTGAAAGGAGTCAATAAAAAGTAAAAATATGGACTAACTTAAAATAATTTAAAACTTACATAGAATTTTTTCTTCTTATTTATTCTGAGTGTTTGCCAAATAGTACTTCAACTATTCAAATCACGAAGTTACTATTGGTCAAATGATATAAAAGGGATTAATTCCTAGTCTCTTTTGAAATAAACCTATTTTTTATCCAAGTTTGACTAGTGAATCGAACGGGGATTGGCGACTATTATAGGTTAATCGGCGACTTATGTTGCCACTAAAATATATTATTAGTGGCGACAACTATAGGTATTGGCGGCGATTTATTTTGCCACTAAAACATATTATTAGTGCCGGGAGTAAATTGCCTATTAAAGACAAAGGATAAAGTCATATTAAGTTTTAACCAAATGCCCCAGTTTTCTTATTTCATTTCTGAGTGTGTGGCATGAGCTAAGTTCACTCACAAAGCCACAATGAAATAGTGAAGCATTGTATATAGTCCCACAATTTTTAAGGCATATTTTAACATTTACGAGCCAATTTTTAGGAATTGCACGACCTTCTTAATCTTTCGTATGTATTAGCCAATGAATTTGGCTTCTTGGAGCAATGTTTTTTGGGCATCCGTTAAAATCTTATTAACGGTGTGAGTTTGTCGCGAGGTATTAACGTCTGCGATTTCAAGTTCAAACGAGGTCCAAAGCATGAATGACTAAATTTACCATTTTGTGTGTGCTATAATCCATTAATTTTAGGTGATACGTGATCTCAACAAGTTTTCGGCCGAAATTTATTTTGGATGTCCGTTAAGACCTTATTAATGCCGTGAGTTGGTCCCGAGGGGCAAACGTTTGCATTTTCAATATCAAGCGAGGCTCAAAGCGGGAATGACCAAATTTACCGTTTAACGTGTCATACAGTCTATGACTTTTGGGTGATTTGTGATCCCGACGGACTTTTAGCCTAAATTTTTTATGGGCGTCCGTTAAGACCTTATTAGTGGCATCGGTTGGTCTCGATGTGCAAACATCTGCATTTCAAGTTCAAACAAGGCCAGAGCGGGAATAACCAAATTTACCGTTTTACATGTCCTATAATTCATGGATTTTGGGTGATATGTGATCTCGTCGGGCTTTTGACTGTTAAGACGTTACTAATGGCGTGAGTTTGTTTCGAGGGGCAAACGTCCGTATTTTTAAGTTCAAACGAGGTCTAGAGCAGAAATGACCAAATTAACTATTTTATGTGTGTTATAGTCTATGGATTTTGAGTGATATGTGATCTCGACGGGTTTTTGGCCAAAAAATTTTGTGGGCATCCGTTAAGACCTTATTAATGGTGTGTGTTGGTCCCGAGGGGCAAACGTCCGCATTTTCATGTTCAAACGAGGCCTAGAGCGTGAATGACCAAATTTACGTGTGTTATTAGTCCATGGATTTTAGATGATACATGATCTCGATACGTTTTTTGGCAAAAAAAATTGTAAACATCTGTTAAGACCTTATTAATGGCGTGAGTTGGTCCCGAGGGGCAAACGTCCGCATTTTCAAGTTCAACCGAGGCCCGGGAATGACCAAATTTAACGTTTTACATGTGCTATAGTCCATAAATTTTGGGTGGTAGGTGATCCCGACGGTTTTTTTACCAAAATTATTTGTCGGTGTCCGTTAAGACCTTATTAATGGCGTGAGTTTGTTCCGAGAAGTAAACGTCTGCATTTTCAAGTTCGAACGAGGCCCGGTGCGGGAATGACCAAATTTACCGTTCTTCATGTGCTATAGTCCATAGATTTTGGATAATACATGATCTCAATAGGTTTTTGGCCGAAATTTATTGTGGGCGTCTGTTAAGACCTTATTAATGGCGTAAGTTGGTCTCGAGGGGCAAATATCTGCATTTTTAAGTTCAAACGAGGCCCACAACGGGAATGACAAAATTTACCGTTATACGTGTGTTATAGTCTATGAATTTTGGGTGATACGCGATCGTGATGGGTTTTCTGCCGAAATTTATTGTAGGCATCCGTTAAGACCTTATTAATGGCGTAAGTTCGTCTCGAGGGGAAAATGTATGCATTTTCAAGTTCAAACGAGACCCACAACGGGAATGACCAAATTTACCGTTATACGTGTGTTATAGTCTATGAATTTTGGGTGATACGTGATCTCGATGGGTTTTTGGCCAAAAAATTTTGTGGGCGTCCGGTAAGACTTTATTAATGGCGTTAGTTGATCCCGAGGGAAAAATGTCTGTATTTTCAAGTTCAAATGAGGCTCGGAGCGTGAATGACCAAATTTATCATTTTACGTGTGCTATAGTCCATGATTTTTAGATGATACGTGATCCCGATGGGTTTTTGGCCAAAAAAAATTGTAAGCGTCTGTTAAGACCTTATTAATGGTGTGAGTTGGTCCCGAGGGGTAAACGTCCACATTTTCAAGTTCAAACGAAGCCCAAAGACGGAATGACCAAATTTAACGTTTTACATGTGTTATAATAGTCCATGGATTTTGGGTGATAGGTGATCTCGACGGGTTTTTGACCACTAATTTTTGCCACATGAAAGAAATCTACCATGAAGCTATTTAACCATGTTAGAAAAAAGATAATGGCTGACCTACCACTGTTAAGTAGAAATAAGCCTAGCCATCGAACATTTTGCAGATTCAAAAAGACAGCTCGATGCACAAAGCATCTCGTGTTCACACAGAGTCCGTAGAAGGGTGGCACCCAAGGTGCGTGATGTAGACAACATCTCTTAGCACAGGGGATGTTGATACTTCACAATATACCAAGTACATAAAGAGGGTGGGGAGTATACTCTATGAGAAAAAGATCCAACTGTCTATATATAAGGAAAGCGGAAATCAATTATCAGCATACATACAAACTTTTCAGTAATATTAAGATGCAGAATCTCTATGGCATAAAAAAAAAAAAAAAAATTAACCACCCAGATATTACTATACAAAAACTGCCATATGTGAAAGTTCAATATCCATTCCAAACTAGTTTAAGGTTCATCCTTCGAGAAATAGTTGTGTATATAATCAAGAGCAACTTTCACATATAGCAAACATAAAAATCATATTTGTATGTTATAGCTATAGTTTGTATAATTGCGCTCCATATATTAATTTGTATATTTCGGTATACAAATAGGTCTTGCATTTGTATATTTTGGTATACAAATAGGTCTTGCATTTGTATATTTCGGTATACAAATGGGTCTTGCATTTTTATATTTCGATCTATTTGTATATTTTGGTATACAAATAGATCCTGCATTTGCATATTTCAGTATACAATGGGTTCTGCATTTGTATATTTCGATATACAAATGGGTCCTGCATTTGTATATTTCAATCTATTTGTATATTTCGGTATACAAATGATATGACAAAAAAACATGAAATGTTTGTTGCAAATTACAAATAAAAAAAACTATGGTTATATCATTTAATTTGAATTAATAGTTTGTTATTTCATACTTTTCCCAAAGGTAATTCAAGAGAAGGCCCAAAATAGTCCTTCATCTTTTTGTTAAGACTCAAAATTATCATTGAGTTTTCACATGGAGCACTAATAGTTTCTCATGTTTGCAATATTGGTGCACTTTTGGTCCTCCCCTAAACTTTTGCCTATTTTTTAACATTAATTTTGTTCATAATTTTATATAAGGAATGTCCCATCGTCTTTTTATATATTTAGTAGAAATAATAACTCTATGAGAGAAGGTTAGAAGAGAACACTTTGTTCTGTTCAGTATAAATATTACTGCAGCTAAACTAAGAACATTTTAACATATGATATTGTAAGAAAAGAAAAAATTGTACTATTGCACGTGAATCGTTGTGATGAACCTCTCGACATTACCTGTAATATGAGTTCTACTAAACAAAACAAGGTATTTTCTTCTCACAATCTCTCACATGAAGTTATTATTTCTACTAAATATATAAAATGACGATTAAACATTCCATACATAAATTATGAATAAAATCAATGTTAAAAAATAGGTAAAATTTTGAAGGAAGACCAAAAGTGCACCAATATTGCAAACATGAGGGAGTATTAATGCTTCATGTGAAAATTCAAAGATAATTTTGTGTCTTAACCCAAAGATGAGGGACTATTTTGGGCTTTAAGTTTTATTAACCAAGTTGTCATTTATAGTAGAATTTATCACTTTATACTATAAAAATTAGTAGTATATCTTTTGAAAGCAGAATAGAAAATTAATGAATTAGAGAGCCCACGGCAGAAATTGAAAATTTACCTTCTTCTCTTCTCCGAAATTTGTTCTCCGGCGAACCTTAAGACAGCTCCGGGAATAGGAACGGTGATAATGGCGTCATCGTCGAGTAGCGGCTTGACATTTAAGCTCCATCCTTTGGTGATACTCAACGTATCGGATCACTACACTCGTGTCAAGTCCCAATCCCAACCTCCTTCTTCCCACTCCTCCAACGGTGCTGATTCACCTTCCGCACCGCCTAGGGTTTTCGGCTGTGTAATCGGCGTACAGAGTGGTCGTACTGTTGAGATCTTCAACAGCTTCGAACTACTCTATGATCCCGCTACTCACTCCCTCGACCGCGCTTTCCTCGAGAAGAAGCAGGAGCTCTGTGAGTTTTCTTCACCTTTAGAATTCATAATTCCAGTTTTAGTAAATCATTAATTTGGTTATAAAAGGCAAATTATATTGTATTAGAATGATATGAGCGTGAATAGAGCAAACACATGATCCGTCATCCATATTGCTACTCGAATTAGTTTGAGATTGAATTTTATATACTTTCATGAGTTTATCTTATACATTGTAGCAGTGTTTGATCTTTTGTGGCAGGTTAGTTGTCTTATTTTGTTGAGGTATCAACCTATGCTTAAGATAGACAATTACCAAGTTATGTCTAAGACTAACAATAGCTTGTAGCTGGTTTTTGATAACTTGATAGTTGAAATTCTATATACAGTTACGTTTGTAGCTCATAATACTTAAGTTGGGAATTTTGTGCAGATAAGAAGGTTTTCCCTAACTTTTATGTACTGGGATGGTATTCATCGGGGAGTGATGCACAAGAATCGGATATGCTTATACACAAAGCTGTGAGTTTTTAACATCTCCGGAAATTTGTATTTGAGCACCTTATTGAATTCCTTTTGTTTTCAAACTTATTTATCACTTTTTGTTCTTTTTGCTTGTTAATTAAGAGGATAGAACTCAAGGCAACTCGTACTTTTCCGTGTGCGAAAGAGAGAATGGTTATCTGGTAAAAGGGAAAAGATGACTATAAATTCCATAGAATGATGCTATTCAGGAAGTTAATAATATTTAGTAGTAAAAATTGTGTCTTTTCAGGAAACAAATGGCTGCCTTTTCAATCCACATGTGGTAGGTAGAGGTGAAGCAAAAATTGTAATAGGAGGTGGAGAATTGGTACCATACCAAGCATGTGTTACATAAATACTTGTATATAAAAAGATTATCGAGTCATGTTCTCTGTCTTTTCTTCCTCAAATGGTTTTAGTATCACAGTGAAGAAGAGGTGCTGACACCTGTGTCATAACCTTTGGATAATTTAGTACTGGAAAACTATCACAAGAGGATCAGTTTATACGAGATGCCCCAGCATTATACTCTCGATGGGGAATGATTTGATCATATATCTTTGAAC
>JAJOOR010015488.1:0-15725 GCA_036250505.1 Solanum acaule
GTCGAAAACACGGGGGATAGGAGGGTGATGATGGTGCAAATTCCCATGATTGTGATACCACCTAGGTATACAATTTGCCAATGTGGTGAACATTGAAAAATGTAGTAAATTGGTGGGAAGAATGAGGTGATTATCATGACTGTGATTCCAACATAATCCATTCTCAACAAAAGGATGTTTAGCTTGTGTGAATGGCAACAAAAGAGGTGACAAATGCTACTTGAAAGTAGACAAAACATTGAACCAACTAAGAATACATAAAATGGCCATGTTGTTTCACTTTGTATACTCTTTGTTGACATCATGTTATCCAATTGTAAGTGTTGGTCCTGCTTTAAATCAATTAGTCTAGATGGACCCTGAAAGAAAGAAAAAAAGTTTATATTAGGGAAAGTTAGGTATACATTTGTTCGATCGGTCAAAAATATTTATAGTTCGTTAACAAATATACATGTATTATACACTAATAATACATTTATATATATATATAGCATATCTACCAACTCTTTTTGGCGGGCAACTGTTTAAGTTAATTTTACTAGCTTTTGTTTACATATTTGGAGGCTAGGCCAAAAATAGTTATAACCACTAGTTAAATATATATAAAAGATATACAATAAGTATATATAAAATATATATTTATACATTAATATACATGTCTAGACTATTATTTTGGCGAAAGGGTATTTATGTCAATTTTCCTAGTATATATATATTGTCGGTATAAAAAAAAATTAAAAATTATTGAAAGTATAACTTAACTTGTTATTTATTTTATTTTATTTTATTTTATTCATGTTATTTTTTTTCTTCCTTTTAGAATTCAAGAAAATTAAACTGATATTTTAAAAAGAATTTGGAAAGTGACTCACTTGGAAAAATTCCTTTGAATTATTAGAGACATTTGCATCACCACTCATGGGAAAGTTCCTGCAAGATTGAAAACAAAATTAATAAATTTATCGTACAATAATAATAAACTCAATGAAATCGACCTCTAGAGAGGATATGATACATGTAGACATTATAATTTATCTTTATGAAATAGAGATGTTTTTTATATATCCTCAACTCAAAAGAAGTGAAATAAGCAAGATTGAAAAGAAAATAACGACAGCAAAATAGCAAGATGAACAATGCAAAACAAGTCGTGTGCAATAGTAGTAAAAACTATAAGAAAAGGATGTTGCACGAATACTAACTAAAAGTACGATAACACTCAACTACCTACGACCTTTCTGACCTAGTTCTCGACCTCCATACCCTAATCTTAAGATAAATATAAATTATTATTTTTTCTTTCTACCTTTGGAATTGACATAAATTCCCAAAAAAATTGTTGGAGGTTGTGACTCTTGTGACAATGACTTTAATGAATCATAGAACTAAATTATTATTATTTTGTTTTTATATATAAATAAAAAGGGGACGTATTTATGGAATGTAGTTGGAAGTTTGATGGCCAACAATACCATAAAAGCATAAGCTAAAAATTAAACTACTATTCAATCAACCAACTTTTCAGATAGTAATTAAAATGGACCCCTTTTAAAAGTGTTTTTTTAGCTGTCACTAGGATTATCATTTATCTCTATGAAATAATTCAGCCTTTTAAAAAATAAAATAAAAATTGACTTTTCATACTAGTTTTGAAATTTAATTGTAAGAAATAATAGACTTATTATTTTGTTGGGAATTAGCAAAAAAAAAAAAGATTTTATAAGTCAAGTGACCTAACTTTACTTTTATCTTGCCTCAAAGTAATACTAACACTTAAAAGTTTATCACTTTTAAGTCACTTTAGAAATAAAGAGTTTTTAGGTTTGAGATTCGAATATAAAATTATCTTTATTATACATAGAGCGTTTTATTCTCTAATGAGATTTTCAATACGAATTCAAATTTAATTATGTCTCAATGTGAATATTAGATAATAGGATTTAGGTGACTTACCAAATAAACATAGTCATGAAATCAGAGAGTTGAGGCACTTGCACTACATTTGATAATGTTAATGCCACAAATAGCATAAACCCAAGTAAATGCCTGCAAAATAGAATTATAAAAAAAGTTTATCTTTCTCTAAACTAGGAAAAATATAAACTGAAATAAAATAAATAAATTATTTGCCTCTAACAAATCCAATTTTAAAATTTAACCAATTACAAGAAAAGAGCAAAAGAATTTAACTTCTTAACATGTATTTATTCAAACTTTTACACTATCAAATTACCTTATAATGAAAATTACAAGTAACCAATCGTATAAACGGTAACTCATACAAAATATGAAGAAATAAATATACGAATTGTTCATGAACACCTACTCTATATATACTTAATAAGTAATTTTAGTAATTTATAAACTGTGTATATTTTCGTCAAAGGAGGTTCAGATGAACCCCTCGACTCTACGTAGCTCCGCCATGAACAAAACCTAATAGTGTTGGTCCAAAAATCCACTTAACATGTAGAACTAACTTATCAAGAACATAACAAGCTGTATTTTTAAAATTTAAGAACTCATAAACTCAAATTTTTTGCTCGTGTCATCGGAAATAGAAAAAATCCTTTGAAATTCGAAAAAAAAATATGGAAATGAGAGATGAGATAAAATTCTTACGTCCAAACATTAAGAGTTTCATTATGCCAACGAAAAATGCTTAAAAGAGCTTGCTTAATAGGCCAATTAGCTCTATAATAATTGAGAATAAACTCATTATCCTTCATATATCCTGGTAATTCTTCATAACAAACCAAAGGGTAATTATTATCATTATTATAATTTTCCCCTTTCTTTGTTATTTTCTCAATATTCTTCTTGCAACTTTTGTTTGCAATATTTTTCTCATTTTCCTTTTCTTGATTCATATTTTTTCTCTTCCAAATAGACCCTTTAGAGCTTTTGATCATTTCTTCTTTAAATCAATGTGGAATTATAGAAAAGGAAAAAAAAATATCTGTTTTCTTTTGTTTTTTTGAAGGTGTGTTTGTTTGAGTAAATAAGTGAAGGTTTTTAGGGTTATGTTGAAAAATGTAAGGAGGAGAATAGAGTATTTATAGAGTTTTTTTTTTTTACTTCTAAGACTTTAAATAGTTAGGTCATCAATAACTTCTTTGACATGTTATTTTGATAAACCACCCCCACCCCAACACACACAACTTTTTTTAAAAATAAAATAAAATTTGGTACATGTGGCATCTAGATTTTGAGTTCGATCCTCAGCAGATCGAGTCGTTCATCATATAAAATCTTCTTGTAAATTTCACTGATGTTGTTATTCTTGTTTGTGGTATCTAGATGTTTTTTTAATGGGGTGAAAAAAGTTAAAACGACACTTACTTTAAGACAGAGAGAAAATAGTTAATTGTATCTTGATGATTTCCTAAAATAATGACAACTATTTTAAACTAGCCATTATTAATAAAAACGACAAAATAAAGTGAATGAAGGAGATTTCTTTCGATATATGTGTCTTGTACATGCTTCGAGTTATGTAAAAATTAAATAGTTTGTTTGGGGGGGCGGCTATAGTTATAATTTGATTAACTATTATTATCTAGATTGATTTATATTATCCGTCTTTTAATATTATCTATTTTTTTATCCGTTGTAATAAGTAATCTATCTTATTTTAAAATTTTAAATCTCACATATATATATATATATATATATACGTATTGTACTTTGAGCAACCTACCAAAAAATATAAATTTTATTTAAACATTAAATGTGGAAAATGAGATGATCATAATTATAAGCCACGTAGAGATAATCTTTATATAACGGTTTTTGATTGATTTTTTACACGTATGGATAATGGTAGTTAAGATGAAAATATTACTCTTGAGTAATTAAGAAGGCTATATAACAAATTAAACGTTTAAGCAATTTCTCTTTTTCTAGGATAGTGATATTCCACTCATTTTAAATTATCTATCGTAATTTTTTTTTCATGTTTCTTAAAAAACATTAATTGGAGGGTTTTTTTTTAAAACTATTTTTGTTATTTGAATAGTCATAATACCACCACATAACTGTAGTATTATTTTTTTTAAGAACAATTATCATTAAGAATAAAATGAAAAAAATTATTAATTTTATGTATTAAAACAATAAATAATTGGAAATCATGATAGATATTTTAATTGAGATAGCAGAAATATTTTCCCTTTTGTGGAAAAAATAATTAATTTCGATATTGGTGTATTCTTTTAATTATGTGAGATGCTCAACAAAAATATTGAAAGAAACAAACGTCAAAATTAATATAATCATGAATTTTAATGGTAACTTGTGTGTTCGATTGGTGCCACTTAAACACAAGTATAATCACCATTTACCACCGCAATGCATCCTCCAAATGTATGTTTTTATGCATATAGGTATAAATACTTAAAGTATTTTTTTTATATTGTTGGGGTAGTCGGACCAATTTTCACACATCTCAACTATTTTATCGATCTGGTACTTCCCAACAACACACAGTGGCCGGAGTGAGTGTCAATTAATATTCCTACACTGAAAAAATACATTTAAATCTTCTTAAAGTCTTCATATATCTATTTTCATTATATATATTTTGACTTTTTAATGAAAATTTTAGACCTACCACGATCAATATAATTACAAACTACCTTCAATTAAGTAATGTTCACATGTTGAGTGTCCACTTAGTACTTTGAATATGGACATATATTTAAGAGTGGGAAATGAGCAATAGGTAGATGAAAATTTTCCTACCAATTTTGGTTGAGGAAGCTAAGCTAATTTTTAGCTTCAATTTTTCTTTACTCAAATTATAGTGTGAAATGCTTGGAATATGCTTCTTTAGGCAATATTGAAAAGTATAATATTGTGAAACTTGTAATAATATATGTAGCAAATAATGATTAGGGATTAATTAGTACTTTTGGTTCCTTATATATTTGTGAATATGTATATTTAATCTTCAATGACTTGAAATTATGTGCTTTTGATTGGATATAATTATTAATTGTTTCACCATTTTAATATTCGTCTGTTATGTTAAACTATTTGTATTTATTATTATTCTATATATAGGATAATATAACATATTTCCTACACAAAATGGAAAAAAACACATATTTTAATTAATTAAAAGTTAAATATTTTAAATTATATATTACAAAAATCAAAATCAGAATTCATCAATAACTACATACAAGACTAAAAATGGTATTATCCCTAATGATTAGCTACTCAATTAGGCAAAATTATGTTGCTTGGTGTGGACTAGTGGCCAACA
Organism: Solanum acaule; assembly: GCA_036250505.1. Lineage (NCBI taxonomy): Eukaryota > Viridiplantae > Streptophyta > Magnoliopsida > Solanales > Solanaceae > Solanum > Solanum acaule. Next base: position 5,270 of record JAJOOR010015488.1, read on the forward strand.
GTTGGAAGATTTTGCTTACTATCTTTCTTTTGTTGCCCTTAAGAAACTTCAAATCTTAACCTAAATTATTATTTTTTGAACAAGTGGAAACTTGTTAGTATCAAATTTAACACATTCATAAGGTTTAATTTTTTGCTAACTTTACTAAATTTATCATGACTTTTTATAAGTGGAGACAGAATTAAGTATTCATAATAAAGACGTTTACTATTTATCAGACTATCATTAGATTATCGTATGCCTCGAAAAAAATATGAGGTGCTCGAAAATAGTTAAAGTAGTTGAATAGAAAAATCACTATGACTACAGTTTAGCAAAATTATTCCAATGAGTTTGAATCTCTTTGTCTAATTTCAATCTCGATTAGTTCATTAGATTGAATGACCAATTGTCCTCTAAATCCTCTATTGAAATAACAGAAGTTATAAAGAGTAATTGATTATAGATAGCTTGATATACTAAGCTTCGCACATTCACGTAAAATTCAAAAAAGAGCTACACCCATGAGAAAATGTATACTTGATCTTATTTTATTTTTTACATTTTTTTATCCATCTCTCACCTTTTTGCTCTCTTAACTCAAACTTACAACCTTCAAATTGAAAGTGAAGGGTAGTTATCACCCGAACAACTCCCTCTTATCTATACTTGATCGTATGACCTTATTATACCAAAATTTAAAATATGGAAGTACAGGACTAGGCGTCAGCCCATACACACAGATTTATTACTTATTTGTTGTCACTATTTTTCTTTGCAACGATATTTTTATTATAGCTTTTATATTTATAGTTATTCAATCTATTTTAAAAATATTTTTCTTGAGGCGAGAGTCTATTAAAAATAGTTTCGCTATCTGACACAAGAAGGAATAAGATCTTCGTATACTTCACTCTTTTCAGATTCCAACTACGAAATCACACTGAATATGTTGATAATAAAATAAGGCTTGCAAAATGGTTAAAGTACAAAAAGTGGGATATATTACAAATTTTCATAAAATATATAATTAAGAGAAAAAAATATCATTTTTATGTAGGTATATTTTAGTATCCATAAAAGTCAATCAAACTCTTATTCTAGAGAAAGAATTATTTTAAATTAACAGATAATAAAGATTCAAAATCATTGAGATTCGAATTTTGAAGGCGTACGTGTGGTATAGGTGGGAGTTGGGTAATTAATAAAGCAAATTTCTTTGTTTTTTAAATAGGAGAGTTGACTTTTTATTTAAAATTTAAAATAGTAGAATTTAATTTATGGACATTAATAGTGTAAAATAATTCTTATATTATTACTCTTTTGGTTTCAATTTACAAGTATAATAGAAATATTCTTGAAATTTATGGTCTAAAATAAGTAATAATAAATGTTTGGCCCACTAAAAATTGAAAATTTGGCCAGAATTTGGCCAGAAAATTAAAAAAACTGTAATATTTTTTTATTTTAAAACAAACTGATCTTTTTTTCATTTTTTAGTTAAAATGTATTAAAGTTAAAAGGGTAAAAATGTTTAAAAAGATAAAATAACATTTTGGCCAAATTCTGGCCAAATTTTCTAGTCAAAAAGATTTTTTCTAAAGTTAAATTATTACTTTACTAAATATAAAAAAAAATGTATTATTCTTTTTAAGACGGACTAAAAGAAAACATCACATAAATTATATTGATTCAACAAAGAGAATACATTTTAATTTATAACAACAAATTAATTATCATTTTTTTCACATTACCACTTATGGCTTGTTAAGTAATTTGATAATGAGTATAAATACAATTTCTAAATCCTGGGGACCGAGATCTCGTGTTCTTTCAAGAGTGATATGACACCATGCTAGTCGGTCGTCAATGCATAAAATTTAAACTATCGAAAGGAATAATACAAAGATGTCCTTTGTTTTCCTTATAGGTATAACCCATAAAAATATTGATGGCAAGCCATTCCATGTTCATGATGTTGGAAAATTCTAGCTACTTCAATGGAAAAGAAAATTAAGGACCACAACAACATGGGGGTGGAGGTGGAGCAAGAGAAAAATTACATAATTTAAGATTTAACATTTATAAGTTCAAATATTTAAGATTCTTAGTATGAAATTCGTTATATATTTTTTAAGTTTATAGGTTCATATATACTTTTTGTTAAAATTTTAGTGGATCTTTACACATAAATATGTCTTCTTTAGTTGTACACATCAACATCAGTTATAACATGAATGGAGATTTAACGGCTTATCAACGTTAATGTTTATAATAAAAGAAGTTAATATATTTTATGTGATTAATTCATCTACATAATGAGTATCTGAGAACACACACAAAAAACTTTTACAAGAATTTGAGTGGAAACTATGATACTTTATCATATGTTTAGATGCTCAATCATAATAAATCATAATTCGAGTATACTATAAATTAAATAAGATTTACCTGACAAATTTAAATAGTTAATATCTCATATGGTCACTCAACTTTGAGTTATTTACTTAGAAAGTCACTTAGTTTTGTTTTATAACTCAAAAGTCATTCAACTATTGGTGTTTCACTTAGAAAGTCATCTAACTATTGATAGTTCAATTAGAAAGTCACCCTATCAATTTAAATAATTTTTCATTAAATTTTATTTTAAACTATTTTTTAAAGAAATAATAAGATGTCTATTTTAATTATCTTATTGATCCACTCCAATTATTTAATTATAGTTTTTCTGATAAAACGTAAAACAATTAACCCAATAAAAACATTTTCCGTTCTAGTAATTGTATGAATGGAATTAAATATGTTAAAAAATTATCTAAAAAAATAGGAGGTTGGAATCGATAAGAAGTAGAGTAGTAATTAAGAAGTAATAAGAAAAGCACCCAGTAGCAGTCTTTTACTATTTTAAAACAAAAATAGGTAAAAATAAAAACTATATTTCAACAAAATTTAATAAATTAATTAAAATAAACATCTTATTATTTTTCTTAAAAAAATAGTTTAATTATTTTTTGTTTTTTTACAAAATTTAATGAAAAACTTATTTAAATTGATTGAGTGACTTTTTAAGTGAAATATCAATAGTTTGGTGACTTTCTAAGTGAAACACCAATAGTTGAGTGATTTTTGAGTTATAAAACAAAGTTGAGTGATCATCTGAGATATTAACTCCAAATTCAAAGGTCTTTCGATCATATTGATTCATGTTAAATCTCTTTGATATATGAAGAAACTTCTAGAATGTGGTCAAATAGTGGTTCAAGATTAATGATGACATAGATGATAGGACGGTGCTAAGACAGTAATATTAATGAGTCATCCTTGATGATTTTTCATTCCTTCTTTACTGTGCCGTCTCTTTTTACTGAATTTCATTATCAAAATTTTTGATTCCGTCACTAATGAGTGGAGGGTGAGAGAGGTGCCTTCTAACTAACAGCTAACACATACTATTTGGTCATTGCAGGCAAATCAGTTGTATATGAATTGACTTCCTTAGCTGTTTTGATTATCCCATTTGTGCAAGTCCAATGCGTGTCTTGCTTTCACACTTCAAAGCCCATCACTTTCATTATTACACATTTGGTACTAGTTATTAGGAACAAAAGATAAACTAGTGGCTGGACCATTTATTACGACATTAAATGATAAAAACAACAAATACTCTCGTAATTTTGTTCCTATCTCGTGAAGGTAGAGACATGATTTCAGAAAGAAAAGGACATTAAATGATAAGACATTTTTTTATTTAAATAATCCGCCGAAAGTTAGATAGTGAAGTTGAATTTAATATCGCCACCGCCCCTAATTAGGGTCTATTTAGTAGAGTCAAACGTTAGTAAACCGTGTGTGTTTTCATTTATTTGTTTTTTGTTGCTCATGAAATGTAAGTAGTCCATTTTTTCAAGTTGTAAAGTAGTTGAGCTTTAAATCTGTATCAAAACGTCATCAAGTTTTGGACCATCATGCTCAGTGAAACAAAAAAATCATTTCATGTTTGTTTCTTTAGGATCGAAAATAGATCCTACGAATCATATTATCATTTATCAACATATCTAAGAAGGGTAAAGTGTACAAAAATTATATTCTAACCTCAAAATAACATGTCTAAGAAGGATTGAGCATATGTGAACCTTACTTCAACCTTGTGAAACTACACCGAGTATGTTGATACTGTTGTAATTGACATGGTGAAAACGAAAAGACCATCAAAGACAATATGGAGACTTATGGTCCCAAACTTAAAAAGTTAGGAAGCCATTTCAGAACAACATCTAGTGAGATAGAAAGGCGTCCAATCCTGGCAGCTCCTTCTCTAAGACCGTCTTCAATAGCAGCGCTTATTCCAACAACACCAGCAAGAGCGGATACTCACCTAAGAGCAGATATGCCGAACTCAGTCAATAGACAAAGAAAAAAAGGGATATGTTACACAAAAACAATCCAATGTTTGTCTTTCTAAGGATTTATTTTCCTTGTCGTAGTTCATATTCAGGGAAAATTCAGCTTTTCGATTTTCTCTTATCTATCGGGAATTCAGTTCAGCGTCACAAACTTATTTGTTTTCATGCCGGAGAGTTCTTAACAATATTTATGTTATGAAAGAGTACGAAAAAAAAACAGCTAGTTGCTCGGCCTTAGGATCTGAGACTTCAATCAAACCCTTCGAATTCTTCAACGTTGAAACAGTTAAGAATTGCTAATAATTGACAAAGGGCTGAAGTAGCATCACACACAAGTTGCATTATATAAACCAAATCCGTTATATATGAAATGTCAAGTGAACCTTTCTTTTACATAACGGACGATCAGATGAGCCAATCCACAGAGTTCAAAATATCTGATAGCCCATCGATAATGCCTTCCGATGGATGTATATGATAATTTACATGATCAGGCATGTTTATAAGTTGAAATTTATTTCTTTTTCTCGATGAACTGGAACAGGTTCTATCGAATGTCATAGCAAAAGAAATTCTATAACTTTACAGCACTGGTTCTTGCATAAAGCTTTTATGTCCTTTAAAGAGGATCAAGGGACTCATCTCATTTTGTAGTCTGTTGGAAAGTATTAACAGCTTCAAAAGACAAGCCAAATGGATGGCCATTCTTTTCATGGCATAATCTTAGCTCATATAGGTTTTTGACAATCAAAGGGGGAAGGGCATTATTATCCTTTGAGTACCGCTAGTTTCTCCAGTAAGGAACGGATTTCGGTGCTGCTACATTCCTCGTCCGCTTGGATGACATTAGGGCTGTCGAATGGTAAAACATCAGATAGCGGGTAATTCCTATTACCGTGAATTAAGCTGCTTGCATTAGTGCAGAGTCCTTTCATTATGACAGCCTTGCGTAGACCACCGATCAATCCTTCATAATCGGTATCACCACTTTCTCCGACGAAAACCACCAACTTCGACAAGTCCATTCCCCATCGCAGATACAAGTACCTGTAGACAATGTTGCAGACATTTAAATAACAATCCGAAGTATCAAAACATACTACCAGTGGACAAAAGCTACTCCCCCCCCCTAAACACGTAGAAGATGGTCCCCATAAATTCCAGAAAGAAACAACCGTGTAACTACTCTATAGTTCGAAACCAATCAAAATACGGTCCAGAATGACAGCAAGGTTATAATAGCATGTGTTTGATTGGCAGGGGACAGCAGAGCTGAAAAGGATATGACCTCAAAACCACTGTATTCAGGGAAAAACATAAAGACTAGATAGTGTTATGTGGTCATTTGGAGAAACAACAGGAGGTTGGCCAATAGACGTGAAACCTCTTTTCTGGACCCAGATAGTGAACATCACAACCACCACAAAACATTTAAAGCAAGTTCAGTAATCATATCCATTACTTATTGACCATGAGCTAGCTTTAATCGTACAGTGATGTTATTTTGACTATGCAAACACCTAAAACACTAATAAAATCCTGGTTTGAAGAAAAAGAAACAAAAAGAATTGCAACCACAATCCCTGTCGTACCATCTTTTACGCTGATGGAGGGCACATGGCAATTAGTAATAATTGAACAAGCCAAGAGCACAAAAATGACACACGTAATGAACACAACGACTTCCAAGGTGCGGGTGGCAGGACCATGCCATTTTAGAGAGCATGCCACTTACATTCAGCGTCTCTCAGAGATATAAGTAAGAGCGTATAAGCAAAAATTGAATAGCAAGTGTAGTTCCACAAAGTCAATATTTGATGTGTATTCTGAAGCTAGATGCACCATAGATACATCAATTTGAAAACCAGAGGGGGACAACTTCAAACAGAATAGTTGGCACAGATACCCCAGTAACCTTCTGGCAGATGGAACAAAAAATATTACCTGAGTGCTTGGGACCGAGATGCCAGTACAGGGATCACATTAATCCTACTCCCATTTTGACAATAAACAGAGTGACAACGAAGTGCCTGAATTCGCATTACTTTTCTAAGTTCTTTAGCTGGAGGAACCTGCAAAAGCAAAAAAATACAATCACTTAAAGAGGGTGCAACTAAAAATCCTATTGACCTGCAATTGGATTATAACATCAGAAGCTTGGAGAAAATAGACGTCAGATGTTTCAAAGAATATCTAGCACAAGTCTGAATCAATAACTTGCTTGATGCAGCAGCCAGAGTAAGTGAAAGCAGATTCTCGAAGAAAAAATAGGAAAGCTTTTGCTACTGCATTGAACCGCCCCCAGGGATAGGTGGTGTGATCAAAGAGTCAAAGAAGTGAAATTGAGAAGGAAAAAGGAACACCAAAAGATGGAGAAAAGAAGTCAATTTACCGTCCCAGGCCTGCAGACTTTGAAAGTATAGCAGTAGTCAGCTGAATGGTCTTCATCCTCAACAACAATGTGATCTCCATTTTCACCATTCTTATCAATGATAGAAGCGGCCCAACGCACCAAAGTCTTTCTCAACCCTTCGCCCCCCCAACGATACTCAATATGTGAGTGATAGTACAAGTCAACTACAAAAGGATTTTGCTCAGAATGGAAGGACGAATAATAAAGATCACCACCACTATTGCATATGTAAGCATCAAAATCAGTAGGATTCATGCCCTCTGAAAGCAGGAAAGACTGTACTTCTGATATATTGAAAGATGTAGCAAGGATAAATCCAATGGAACCCTCTGCCCTTTCCTTCTCTACAGCCTCAAATATCTTTTTCACACTTCCAGAGAGTCCTGAGCTAGCATCACAATCCACTGCAATAACAAAAATATGTCGCCTCCTCCTAATCGCTGGGAATTTACCAGCACCAGGGTTTTGGTCTGCCTTGTCTGAGGACCAAGATTTTGATGTGTTCTTCAGTGCACCCTTAGATAAGGACAAAACAGCATTCTCTAACTTGCTCCTTCGAACTTCGGGGTCTAATGTATTATCAGCATTTTCTTTATTGTCATTCTTTTCCCCATCTAATGAAAATCTCAAATTCAGAGATATATCATGAATATCTCTCAAGGAATCACTAGGTGAATCTGTTTCTGAATTTTCATCATCATCATCATTGGATCTCAGCCAGCGTGGTTGCCTTGGTTTGCAGCTAGCTATCCGGGATAGATAAGTTTTACAGTGCTCGGGCCATGAGAAAAGGTGGATATTTTTTAATCCATTTGCCCTGCATTTAGCCCACAGTTGCTTATCAGCAACCAACTTCAAAAGAGCATCAGCAATTGCCTGCTGATCATGGGGATCCACTAAGAGACCATTGTCAAGAACCTACAAAACAACTAAAGATCAATTTGAATCTAATTTGGTTGGAAGTTTGTCAGAACATAATGGAAGTCATCAAAGGCAGATATGAAATAAATGCAACAGCATACCCTATGTATATCAACAGGTCCTCCATTTTTTGTGGCTACCATTGGGAGACCATAAGCTGCTGCCTGTACAAGGGAGATAAAAGTGCATAGTTCAACAAAGAAGACTCACCAACCTATGATGAAGAATAACCACACCACCAACTAAAGCTTGAACCACTTAGTGAAGAAGAATACCTCAATCAAAGTCAGTCCAAAAGGCTCAATAAAAGCTGGATTAATAAAAACACCCTGTAAAAAGGAAAAGAAGTATCTTAATATTGTTATCTAAGTAAACCAACAAGCATGCTACCATAATGTCTGTATTTCTTCACCTACGTATGAGGCCATAAAGAGGAGCAAATACCCTTGTTTCATGCACATTTTTAGAAATAGCTGAACCAACTTTGAGAACATCATCAAGTACTATTTCCCAATAGTTTTTATTCATGGCAGGGAGGGGGGGAAGCCATGAAGGTTTTTATGCGGCATGCCACACTTTTAAGAGTTGCTCTTTTGTCACTACTATCATGAGATAATCCTACCGGCCCTTTCTATCTATTCGCTTAATTAGATGTGCCTTCAGGTGGGCACATGAGAAAGACATGTTAGGACTCATCTATATTACAGGATATATGAGGAAGAAGATGCCAAACAGTCTTCTCCACGTTCTGAAACTGGCAAACCCAGATAATGGCTTTCAGGCAGTTCCATACTCAGGTCCACTTGGCCTATTGGACACCCTCAATCTAATTTCGCTTTCCATGTTGCATTAAATTGGTTTCTATATTTCACATTGACTCAAAATCATTACTTATCTAATTGACAAGTAACATCCTCCTGTGGTTTCTTTGTTTTGGTATAATCTACTCATGCACAAAATGAGTAATGATGCATTGATAAAATGCGAAGTAATTGTTTCATATGCCATGGGATACTTTCCACATATTATCTATATTGGAAATAGAATAAGAAACACTACTACATATAAAAAATAATGGGAACATATTCAACCAAGAAGTGCCACACCCTATGCGTACAATCAGTGAATACAACTAAGGGAGTGAAAGAACAATGCACTTGAAATTAAAATGACAGACGGTACCTTAGTCTTTGCAGCAAGACGGTAGATATCAGGAACATCTGACTGCTTGTGGTGTTTAGGATAAGCTACTTGACCATAAAGATCATACTTATCTATCATCTTCAAGATTGAAAGAAGAAGTGCAGAATTGGTGCTAGACATTTCGTCGATATTATCTCGATTACCCATTATCAAAGTCTGCAAAAAGAAGAAAGGAAGGAGGAACATCAATTGCACTGCTAGCTCAGCTTCCCTGCCCATAAGGCAATTGACCTATACCACTGGTGTAAACTCAAACTTACAAGATTAGCAAGCTCTCTCAATGGACGACAATCACCAAATGCTTTCACTAAAGTAGTGAGGTTCTTCTTGGGATCAGGCCTAGCAAGTGCGAGTATCATAGGCTTCCTTGGATTAGAAAAGAAGCGCATAATCTAGGAAAAGGAAATCACATTAAAAATTAGCAAGAATGCAGAAAAAGTGGAAGGCCACTCAAAGAAGCAGAAAAATGGTGTTAATGGAAACCTCTGCCCAAATAGGTGGATCCGGGGTCTTTCCATCTTCACTTCCTTCTGTTTCACCATCCATGTCACCTTCATGTGGCACAATATGGTGGAACTCCATCCCAGGAGGAATTACCTGCACATGGATGCTCAGTTTATCACAAGAGGCTATTTAGAAAATTGCAAAAGAAGAAACTCAAGTGGCCAACCATTTCAGGTAAATACAGAACAGGAAAAGGCTGCAAGCCTATTTTTACTTGAAGGTTTACATCACAAGTTGTATGGTCAGCTTGAAGAAAAAGAGAGAAAGTCAAGTTCCCTTACTCATCAAAAATTCCTTTTCACCAAGATATGAATATCAGACATATAACTATTACTAATGTTGCTGAAATAATCTTAAATTACTCATCTAATATTCCTTTTTGCCAATTTATGAATAATAGGCATATACAAGTTACAACTATTACTAATGCTGCTGAAAGAATCCTGGATTATGATGCAGGTGTAATTATTTCACATCACTACAAATAAGACAAGTTCAAAAAGTTAGCTTTGACGTAAAAGTTCCCTTCATAATCCAGGATTCTATTTCAAAAAGAATCCTGGATTATGAAGGGAACTTTTACGTCAAAGCTAACTTTTTGAACTTGTCTTATTTGCAGTGATGTGAAATAATTACACCTGCATCATGAACAGTGGATGTTTACCTATTTCAGAAACCACTGAACACAACTGGGATCTTCATATTCATTGGATTAGTGACATATACAACTAGAAAGTGAAAGTAGATATTAGCTTATAGAGGATCCAATACTTACAGCCATACGAGGCATAAACCTGCCATAACAGCTGACATTGCGCTTGATCCTTGCACGTAACTTACGCTCTAATATTGGATCAAACCCATCATACAAACGCCATTGCTCGTCAATCTCCTGTCTTGTACTAGTGATGACAATTTCGGAAGCATCAAGAGTTAATTCTTCAGCCTCTATTCTCCGCATTATCTTGTAGGTTGAGTTTATTTCATCCTTTGACAAACGACCTTGTCGCAACAGTTGCTCCAACTTATCTCT
>JAJOOR010015489.1:0-20137 GCA_036250505.1 Solanum acaule
ATGGAGATATGTTCTCCAGTGGTGGATGCAATGAGACTTATTTCAGTCTGGCAATAGATAAAATACTTGAATATGTATAATACCTGATTATCATGTCTAACTAGACGATGAAGGTTATATGAAAATTCTTGAAGGATTTAAAAGGTCTTAAAACAATTCCATTGAGTACCCAATGGTTCTGAGATTGCTTAACACAGAGAAAGAATATTTTCAACCTCATGAAAATGATTTAAAATGTCATGTATTAGTGCAATTGGTGCACTTACAGAATGCTGGTTATGCAAATGCTTGAAGATTATTTGATATACATAACGAAAGTTATGTGAAAGGATTGTCATATTATCATTCAAGTTATGACAAGAAACTAACAAATCAAGTGACTCAATGCATAGAAGATGTGTGACTTTCTTTCAGAAGAAAAGACGAGCTTCAATAAAATTGAAATGATCAATCCTCGAGTCAGAAATGAATTGATTATGTAGATGAAGGATATTTATTTGATTTGCATAAAGCTCAATCGCAAATTGACTGTTTATTTACATATGGAGACACAACAATAACTTGGCATTCAAAGAATCAAACATAGGTAACCACTCCTTCAAATCATGCAGAAATATTATTGATCTATGAAGTAAGTCGGGAGTGTGTTTGGTTGGAATCATAATCTATCATATTCAGAAAATATGTGATTTTCCTTTGGCAAAGGATATTACAGCCACCATATACGAAAATAATATATAGCTCAATTGAAGGGAAGATACAATCAAAGGAGATCGGACAAAGCATATTTCATCAAAAGTTTTTTTTCACACATAATCTTCAACAAAATGGTGACATAGACGTTCAAAGGCTCGTTCAAGTGATAATCTTGTAAACTTATTCACTAAGGATTGCCAACATCAATATTTGAGAAGTTGTGATATAAGATTGGAATGCATCGTCTCCGAGATATCAAGTAAAGTTTTTATCAGGGGGAGAAAAATACGTGTTGTACTCTTTTCCTTAACCATGGTTTTATCCCAATTGGTTTTCCTGGTAAGGTTTTTAACGAGGCAACATTCAAAGCGTATTAAAGATATGTGTACTCTTTTTCCTTCACTAGGATTTTTTCCCACGGGGTTTTTTCCTAGTAAGGTTTTAACGAGGCATATTATCTATGGACATCCAAGGGGGAGTGTTATAAAATATTATAGTGTGGATGTCCACTACACCAAGAAGTTACTCTCACCCATTATCTCCATTACTTTCCTCCATTATGAAGATAACCATAACCTCCATAACCTCCAACTTTATAACACCATTATTCTTGTAACCTTTCACTTTCATAACCTCCTCCATTATATTCATGTTAATGTCATGTTTATGACTAACCCTTTATATGCCTCTATGTTACACTATAAATAGAGGCAAGGGTTCATATTGTATACACTTGAAGACTTGGAATAATAAGAAAAGCTCTCATCTCTTGTTTTCCTATTTCTATTGCTATCATCTTTTATATTTCTTGTCTTGTTTTACTTTAGTTTTACAACACTACTTTATTTGTTATCTATTTTTGGTGAGGGTGCAACTTCTTCAAGTGCAATTTTTATATTTTGATATATTTTTTGTGCCTGGGGTAATTTTTGAAATTTGACGAATCTTTTTCTAATATATCTTGTTAATTATTTTTCTTTCATAGTTCTCATTAAATTTAAGAATTATAGTTTATTGAATATTTGAGGAAATCAATAGTGCTATTTTTAATAAATTTAAAAGTTAAAACCACTTTAAAAAATATATATTCAAGAAACTATTTTAAACCTAAGCTAACCATAACATACCATTATTGTTATTTTCTCTCTAAGATTAAATGGTGTGACAAAATGTTTAACTAATCTAATTGTGACACGTTAAAATAATATTTTTTTACTCTTAATTAGAGCTCTACGTTTTACTTTAGATCCATGTTTTCTTTATGTACTCAATTGATAGATGAACATAGGTGTTATTTATTTACACTTAATAAATATGTAAATTCGAATAATTCAAATATCAATTTTTTAAATATATTCACTCTTTTTTGTCTTTTTTCTTTTTGTAAAAACTTAGAAACTCTTGATGGATACAAATCATTTAAATCTTGTACAAAATTTTAACATCATTAAGTTCACTTTAAAATTCGTGTGAATGTAATATTTTGTCACTATGTTTGTCAACAGTAATTATCGACTGTCATTACACTAACAATATTTTATTTTATATATATCAAATAAAATTTTAAGATAAATAAAAGATTCAAGTCAAAGCCAGATAAATTTTGCCAAACTCATATAATCACCACTAATTATCATTACACAACCACCGAAAATACTTTTTTCTATAAATTTCATGAATATGTATTTATTTATTTATAATATAATATGTTTAAATTCTAAATTTAAACCAAAGATAAATTATACACAAGTGTTTAGAAGATAATTTTAATTATTTAGATGTATGTTCTGATCTAGATTTAATATTTTTATTAGATGTATTATTATTTTTTTCGTGGATTTTTTACACATATAGAAGCCTAACAAAGCCTACAATTACAAATAACTCTAGTCTCCTGACCAAAAAAAACCGCTAGTCTAAATATTTGTAGTATTGTAATAATAATGTATAATTAGATACATTAATATAGGAAAAAAAAAAAATTACTCCAAGAAATAAAACTATTTACAAGTTCATGCATGCTTCATTACTTTTATACTCCCTTTTTATAATTCACGCCAATTTTGACTCCTTCGTGGCCTTCCCTTGTACGCAATTGCAACACAACTCCAAAAGGATGCTGCTACAATAAGGTTGAAATCAAATAAGCACTTTCTGAAGGATTTCTACCATTGAAAATTATGGATAATATGGGTGTCAATCAAAGTGTATTTGAATTGAGCATGAGACTGTTAAAATATCATTATAGACAAAAACAAGCAATAATTGATTGAAGTTCAACAGATCTACATTGACAAACAAACACTAATCAAAGCAGTGCAACAACATTATATTCTGTGCAAACACTACTAGTTATTACTTGATACCACCAGATCGAGTATGTGTGTATCAAGGACGAAAAGATAGTGATTCAGTGAAAACTAGCTAAATTGATGTTTGATTTCATTAAAGTATATATATATACTCTAGTGGTATCAAACTGCGAACATCACCCATCTGTGAATCATCCCCAATCAACTTAAAACATGGAGGATCCCACATCTGTTCTTCAACTACATCATCATCCCACTATGTACGTTGCTTACAACGCATAAAACAAAAATACATAGATTATTGATGCATAAAATTCAAAAAAAGTTTCGATATTAGTAATCCTTAGCTTAAAAACAACAAAGAATGAAAGAAGAAAGCATGTATTCAAAGAGGGGAGTTGTTGTAGCGATTTTGTGGGTTCAACGTACTTTGAATTCAAAATTCCTTACTGATTAAGTGTAATTGTACTTTAATGGGGGAAGGGGTATGAGTGTAAATAGTTTGGGTCAGGGGTCCATTAAGGTAAATAGTTTGGGTTGGACCTAATTTGTATAGTTTTCCCTTAATTATATACTTGTTATACACTTGTTTAACATTTAATATACACTAACAATTGCTACAAAAGGTTATGACTAGACGTGATTATTTTTTGTTGTATATTTTACACAAATTTCTTGGTATTAAGAGTTAATTACATTTTATCTCTACTCTTTTTTAAATTACAAAAATTCCTTAAAATTTAAGGATTTCGGATACATCATTCAATATCCTGCTATATCGCGTCTCGATTTCGGATACATCACTCAATATCCCAATACCTCGCGTCCCAATTTTTGAATACATCACTTAACATCCTATGCATCGCATCCCGATACATTACCTTTGTTGATACAAGACATATATGTCCCGGTACATCGTTCAACGTTCCGATACATTACCTTTGTTGATACAAGATGTATATATCCCGATATACTGCGTCTCGATACATCGCGTAATAGTGATGTATCCAAAAATAGGAGAAAGTAGGAATTTTTGTAATTTTTTAATGGTAGAAAATTTTTAAAAATATAATAAAATAAGTTATGTATTTAAACAATTTTTTCCTTTTTTTTAAGCCTGTGATAAAAATGTTAAGGTTCCAATGTGTATGTGTTGAGCATGGGTTGCCTTTGAAAATTTTAAAATTATGAAGAGAATTTACAAAAATATAAATTTATATGAGTCATATTTTAAGAAATCACTCTTAAAATCAAATTAGAATCCTACCATTTAGTAGAATTTAACATTTGAAATCAGAATTTCTAACTAAAATTGAGATTTTTGTACAAATATTATAGACAAATACTGATTTTAAATCGAAACTTCAAATTTAAAACCCAAATTACAGGATCAAACACCTACAAGAACCAGACATCCATTTAATACATCCAGTTGTATTACAATTTCAAAGGTGAAAAAATGAGTTGAAAATCAGGTTGTTTTTCATTTTAGGTTGGATTTGAAATTTTCACGATCAAACGTTAATTTTTCGATTAAATTGTAACCCGAAAAGCAAAAAAGTGAATAATTTTTATGGCCAAATGGGTCCTTTACCTTCCAGCAAAAGTATTAAATCATAGAACTTACACAACAGATGCTGCTTCTATCTTAGCAGCAGCTACTGTTAGCTTACATACTTGCACATAATGATATTCTCATCAATAAATCTTGCCTTGCATTTAGAACTTCTCAGAGAGAATACACATCAATTCATAACACCATGCAGCAACCCGAGCCGAAACGAAAAATATCATGAGTTACAATCTGAGCACGAAATCATTCACAGGCTGGTTTCGTGTCGAAGCTGCTCAAGCAGATTGCAAAAGCTTGGAATGCGGAGAGGGGGTAGCAGTAATCCATGGTGAAGATATCTTTTCCAATTTTTCCAAATTGCAAAATTGTTGTTTCTTGTACTGCAGCTGGTATATTGTGAGATGGATCAACTGCTGCAACTAGTTGGAAGTTTTTAACGGACGCCACTGTGACTCGGCCTTTAAAGTTTAGACACCAGCACTGCAATTGTTCATGCCATCGAGGGGCTTTGTTTTTTAGCACAAGTGGCTCTCGAGAAGGCACTGACACTGTCGAGCTGCTATTTACAGATGGCTCCTTTGCTCTAGGGACTAACGCGGGAGATGACTTCTCATCGAAATATTGTGGGAATGATGTAGGCGTTGGAGCACTGCCTCCCTCTTGTATAGAGGAGAAAGGGATGGAATGCATAGCACAATGCATTCTCCTAGGTCCCCGTGTACGGAGAACATTGAGTTCATAGGAAACGGTGGCTATACTGTAGTTGCACGCAGATACTGTCGGAGATACTTGCTTCGTACTGAATCGTCTACTAAGTCTACCACGATGTTGAATAGCTGCATCACTTGGAAGTTGGTTATCATATATAGTGAATTTGGTTCCAAGGAAGTTAGATCTGGTCAAATTGTAAGAAAGTTATTAAAACAAAATGGAATGAAATAAAAGCTTTCCGTATTTTGACATTACGACAGACGGTGATAGTTTAGCTATAGAAAAATTAGCAGTTCGAGGGAACTTGCCTCAGTTTTCCAACATACGTACTGCTAGCTCGAGAAAAATCGTCTGAAACCAAGGAAATTACAAAGTCTGTGCTTGTTGCCCTTCTGATCCTTTTGGCAGCCAGCAATAGTTTATCGCTCTCATCCTCGGCTGTCATGAAGTAGCATATCAGATTGTACTTTTCAGTGACAAAAGATTAGACCAAAACACTAAAAAAAAAAAAAGGGCAGCTTGGTGGACTAAGCTCCCGCTGTGTGCGGGATCCTGGGAAGGCGGGACCACAAGAGTCTATTATACGCAGTCTTATCCTGCATTTTTGCAAGAGACTGTTTCCATAGTTTGAACCCATGACCTCCTAATCACATGGCAACAACTTTACCAGTTACGCCAAGGCTCCCCTTTCTAAACCACAACAGTAAGAATCAATAAAAAGTTGGGCAGTTCTGGTGTGGTCCTGTGTATATAACTTGAAGGGTGTCTTCCGCCAACCTAAGTATAAGTCTTCCATCAAAGAAGAATTTATAGAAACTTACGACAGAACTCATTCATCGACTAAATACACAAGGTAGATCTTGAAGTTGATAGCAACGAAACACAATCATGGAAAAACATCTTCATACTATAATAAAACTGTCAAAAGATGAACCAATGCAAGTGTCAAGAAGAAAAGCAAAGTGTGACTTACATGGAGTCAAACCAAAGTAGAGGCGATAAACTGAATTAGCTCTGTCCCGTTTGATAAAGCAATGAATTGGGGATTCACGGGGACCCGGCTGGTACAAAACAGAAAGTGAAAAAGAGGTCTCAGTTTCTTCTTCTTTTTTGGTGATTGGCAAGAAGACAAGCTAATAACCGAACAGATTAAGGAATCTACCTGCTTTAGTGAAATGGGGAATGTAAGCCTACCGCATTCTTCAGGAGTCTTGACAATCTCTTTTGTAACTTCCCTCCATGACTTACAAACAGATGCACAAAAGACTACCGCTGTCCGAGCAGGAAATGATGTCTCACTCTCTTCAACCCTGCGGACAATATCTAAAAGCAGTTCTGGTGGTATATTTGCCCATTGGCCTTGTTGATTGGGATCAAAAGGAACCACATCAGGGGCTATATGTGTTCGGGTTCTGTTTCGCCAATGCCTTCCCTCCACTTCCCCCCTCCTTGATATACTCCCTATCCCATCTTTCATTTCTTTCAGCTCGCGGACAATGCTCTTGAACGACATCTCTATTGATCACATCAACTAGCCTATCCTACATTGGGATGGCAAAGAATTTAGAAGAATCAAAAAAGCATTTGAAACAATGAAACTAAGAAGAGCTTTGGCTAGTTCAAAGATTCAAGTTCCTGCCTATGAAAAATAACTTTCAAGAATATTCCATTTTTGTCTATATACACTGTTTCCAACAAGCAGATCTGACACTACATAGTTAAGCCTCTGTCAATCAATCATCAACAACAAACAACATACCCACAAGTGGGGTTTAGGGAGGGAAGGATGTACACAGACCTTATCCCTACCTTTGTGGGGCAGAGAGGTTGTTTCTGATAAACCCTCGACTCAAAACAATTGTAATCAAAGCATGATTAAAGAAAAATATACCGGCACCAAAATAGCAAGATAAACCGAACAAATGAAATAGCAGGCAATTAGTGAAAATTAGGAGAATAAGATACTACGTGCATACTAACTACAATCCCTTATCCTCATTCCACCTCTTCAAAAGAAAAGAACTTAAGCAAAAAATACTTAATAGCATCAAAACTTCTACCCCAAGCACACACAATAGACCTCCAACTCTCCAAACCCACCCCAACCATTTCACTCTATTTGAGTCCAAATCATTACATTAGAGATGAAAAAAATAATTAAAAAGGATATACAAGAAGGTATTTGTATAAAATGAAAACTTTATTAGGAATCAACCATTCCCATTTCAAAATTTAAGCAATAACAACACATCCAAACTTTAGAATACCCATCTCCAGAAAGGCATATTAATATTTGCACAATTTCTAGCACAGTTCAAGAATTGTAAAAAAAAAATCAAAACTTTATTAGAAATCAACTGTTCCCAGTTTGAAAATTGAGCAACATAATACACCAACAACTTAAAATTCCCATTCTCCAGAAAGTCAAATAGATTTTGCACAATTTCTAGCAAAGCTCAAGAATTTTTTTTTAAAAAAAAACTTTATCAGAAATCAACCTTCAGCTCCAAAATTAAGCAAAAAACATAAATGGAGCTCGGATCTGAGATAAATTGAAGGTGGTTGGGAAGAAAACAAAGCTAAACATTAAATTTTGCACAATTTCTAGCAAAGTTCAAGAAATTCCGGTAGAAATGAAAACTTCTTAATCTGGGAAAAAAAAAAACAAAAAGGGTCTAAAATAGAAGAAACAAACCTGAGAAATACGTAGCAAAAAAGACGATATATGATGAGAAAAAGCTCAAAAAATGGGTACAATCAGATCAGATCAAACACGGATAGTTCCGGCCATGTTTCCGGCGAAACCCAGGTGGGTAAACTATTTTCCCCGGTGACCACCAATAGCACCACCAACTCCGCCGCCACAACCAAGTTGAACGGCAAAAATGGCTTTTCCGATATGTATCGAAAATTCCTCTCACCAATTTATTTTTATTTATTTATTCGGTTTACTAGTTGTCTTTCCACCAAATGATTTTTTTTTTCAATTTTAAGCTAGATTTTGGACTACGGAATAGGGACTCCCCTCACTATTTATTTATCTTTAAATCCAATATTTTTTTGGATAAATTTAAGGTGGTCAAAAATAATTATTCAATTATTTTTAAAAAAAATAAAATATTATACTTCATACTTATTTTTTTCGTTTCAAATCTTTTTAATCTGTTTTAAAAAGAATATGTTCAATTTTTTATCTGACATATTTAAAATCACGATATTAAAAAGGGTATTTTGATACGTCTCGATTTCTGTGCAGCATGAACCCACTGATCAGTTGGTGGGATAGTAGACGGTGTTTGAAATAAACCATTGTTTATTCAATCGAAATCTCATAAGAGAAGAAAGCTTTTAACATGGGTCGGCGTATAGCCCACTCCATTCTATCTATGACGCATCGGATCAACGGAGAGAAATCCTGAGTAACGAGAGAGATTCTCATATCTTTATTTATAGATCATGAGATTCAAAAATCTTATTTTTTTTTTTTGTAAATTTTGTTACAAGTTATAGTAGAACAAATAAACTAAAACGGATGAAGTATTAATATGTAAAAATATAATTAAATTATTTTATTATTCCAATTTATATTTCAAATTTTTTGATTCCTAGAATCTATTGTAAATAACATATCTATCTCGCTAAGGTCAAAATAAAATTTATGTAAATTTTATTATCTTTAGGGTTCAGACCCCTCTTGTGAGACTACCTTAGATATTGTTAATTGTTATTATTGTATTGTTTCTATTCAGAATATACTAATTATTTATTCTTAAAATATACGAAAAAAATTATGTTATGAGAATTTCTTTTGTAAGATTTTTTTTCTCTTAAATTGGAAAAGATTCATACCCTCAACAATTTTTTTCATATGTGATTTTATTTATTTATTTTAGTAATTTTTTTCTTTCTTTCCGCATGGGTGGTGGGCCAATTTGTTAAAGCATTAAAAATAATAATTCAAATATGAAAATGGAAAATACGCTGGAAAAGGTACAATGATCCTTAATTAGATTATGGTATTTGAAAAAGATTACAATAATGATTAGTATTCAAACAACTTGTAACATGCTAGAATCATGACATGTATTTAGGTTGGGGCAATTATAATGCCTAATCAATAAGGTCGGTTGTAGTGAAGTTATAAAAAAAAAATTCATTTTTTATTAGAAGTTTTGGACTCGGACCTTATTAAATATGAAAGTCGTCTTTGTTAAGAATTATTTTTTTTGAAATATGATTTTTCAACGTGAATTTAAATTTAGTCGAAGTTTTATGTTCATACCAAACAATGAAGAAGAAAAAATCTTCATCATCTTTGTTCCAATTTAGCAAGATATCTTTGTTCACATTTCTCAAAATAGATAATTACACAACGTTATAGATTAGATATCATATACGAATTATTATATTATTACAAATAAGTTTTTGCTATATTTGGCATTTTAGTTGAGATAAAATTGTGTTTGTTTGAAATTTTTATAAATAATATTTGATTATTTGAATGTACTTTCCCAGAAAACATTAATATTATTTAAATAGAGTCGATTTTATAGAATTAAAAATTTTCTGATAAATTTAGAAAAATATATATAGTGAAATTAAAATAAATTTTTAATATTTTTCAAATTTTAAATACAACTTCAAATTATATTCATCAAGATTGAGTTGATTAATTTTGTGCACAAAAGGCTAACAAAGTAGTATTCACACTCACATAGTTTTTAATTCCTAAAGCAGATCCTACTAACTTTTCCAACAAGATTATTTCTGAAATTATGGCTTTTAGAATAATGTGTTATTATCTAAGCTAGTGTAAAAGAAAATCAATCTAGTTTCATAAGTCGTAGGCTCATTACTGAGAATATTATATGGATTTAGGAGATTATTTTTTTTTGTTTTTTCATTTGGTGTTCAGAATCTACATTAAAGCCTTGATTAAATTCAAATCACGCATTGTAGGGTTCATTCGGTGGTAGAGCAGTCTCATCATTGCACCACAATCCATGTTGATGATTCGAGAAATTATTGATGAAAAATTTCTTTCACTCTACGAGGTTTAAAGCAGGGAGATCCACTTTCTCAATCTCTTTTAGTTACACCTTTGTGTATAAAATGTCTAAACAAATAGAAATTTTGAATTGAATTCATTTCGATTTAATCAATGATTATATGAACCAAAAATTGAATTAGCCCAAAATCAATTTAACTAATAGTTATAGGAAAAATCCTTTTGGCTGGAATTTGGCCATAATGGTATTTTACCTATGTTATTTTATTTTTTTGAACATTTTTAACTTTTTAATTTTAATACCTTTTAATTAAAAAATGGAAAAAAGATTAGTTTATTTTAAAATAAAAAAATATTATACACTTTTTAATTTTCTGGCCAAATTTTCTGATCATTTAGCTAAATCATGATTCCATCATTGATTATTTATAATTAAAATTCTATAAAAAAATATATTTTGTTTAGCTATTTTCAAAATAAATTGTATACAATAGATTTTTATAATTTTTTAATTCCGCATATAATGCGAGTTTTAGTGTATCAGATTATCCTGGCCCCTAGGTACTTTGCATATGTTGTCTTAAAATTTGAAATACACCTCGTACAATGCATAAAGTTACGCAAGACAAGGTTGTGACCTTATTTATTTTAATTTTTTATTGATATATAGAAAACCAAGGTCCATAGAGTAGGAACGAGATCCTATGGAGGATTATTAATTATTAAGAATTTTTGTACTACCGATTCATTTTTGACTTGGTGTGAGAGGTAATTTATTTTACTTTTTAAGAATATTATAAGTTATATATATATATTCTTAGTTTTATAATTAGGAATCTAATAGTGAAAAAAAGTTATTTAACAATAAATGTGCTTTGGGTGATTTGATAGTGTTATATTTTTAGCACAATGGTATATAAAACATAAATTTTAATTAAATCAAGATTTAAGAGTGGTACACAGACAATATAAGATTTTAAGTTAAATGAATGCTAATTTAAGATATAGAGAGTAGATCAATAATGTGACTGCAGCCTCATTTATTTTTAATAAGATTAAGATGTCTAAATCAAAATATATATTTGGTGTTAAGATGTGCTTTGAGGTTTTAGTTAGTTGAATTTGAATATCCATCTGAATTGTTCAGAAGATATATTAAAATTTGAATACGGAGTATATAATTAAAATTGTTTGTTCCTTTTAACAGCTGGGTATGTAAAAAAAATATTAAAAAATAAATATAATATTCGAAAAAATGCTAAATGAACCTAATACTCCATCCATTTTTTTTTCATACTTTCTTTTTTTAGTTCGCTTAAAAGAGGAATGTCTCTTTCCTTTTTCAATAACTTTTTTATTTCAATTTTCCACGTGACATGTTTAAAATTAAAAGATTAGAGGACATTTTGATACATTTGACATTTCTTTAATTTAAGACCACAAAATTTTTAAAGTCTTTTTTACTTAGCTTTCTTAAATTTCGTGTCAAGTCAAAACTCACAAATTAAAATAGACAGAGTAATATCTATCAATAAATTATTTAAATAACATTATATGATGGTTGGTGGTGGTGGTTAACGAGTCAGGGATTTTAAACTCATTTAAGGCTTCTAATCCACCAAAAGTAATATCCGCAATGCTCATTTATATCTTAGTCTGATCAAATTGTGTTTGTATTTAGTTATGAGAGAATAAGGATGATACGGAGATTAAAAAAATCAAAAGCGAAGCCGAAAGATTTGAAGTAGGCAAAAGCTACACTGAGCATCGCCTAGGTGATCCGGCATATCGCCGAGTGGAAAAACCATCGTTGAAAGTCACAATTCATAACTCCTAAGTCTATCTCTATTGGGCTCAGTGGCAGACCCAAGATTTTCGTTCAAGGGTTAGAAAAATAAAAGCATAAACGTGTAAATAAGCCTTTAGAAATGAGACCCTTGAATTCTTTTGGGTTTAAAACCACACTTTTAACACGTTTTTTTAAATTAAAAGAAAAAACTAAGAAAAATGTGAAAAATGGAACTAAAACTAAAAAAGAAAAAAATAAAACGCTATCACAAGGATTCAAACTGGTGATGTGAAGCTAAATTTCAGGGGGACTTGCCACTGCATTATCAGTTTCTCCTTGTCATTAAGGGGATTCAAAATCTATATATATCTACAGAAATACAGAAAATTTATCTTATATATACAGTGTAATTTTTTGTCAAGGGGGTTCGGGTGAATCCCTGGGATCCCACGTGGGTCCGCCCCTGATTGGGCGACATAAGGTAGCAGTCGGTGTATCGCAAAATGAATCGGCGAAGGTTAAGTATGTCACCAAAAGTAACAGTCGGCTGAAGGAAAAACCATAGTCGTGAAGCCCGAGTGGCGATATATTTTGGCGCCTCGCCAAACTCTTTGGCGAGCCCGATTCAGTTCGCCAAGTTGACTCAAAGGACAATTTTATAAAGAATTTTCTAAATGTATAAATGACTTTTTGAAGTGAGAGAAACACAGCTTTTTGCAAAATCTTTACTACTGGGGAATAAGTTTGTACTTGGAGATTAGAAAAAACATTCTTGTGATTGAAGGTTTTGAAGATTCAAATCTTGAGATTTCAATTCAAGTAGCTACTATATAAATGAGAATTTTGGTATAAATCTGTTATCTTTTACTAGGAGTAGCTAAACTCCCTATTATTTGGGGTGTGCAATGTATGAATGACTAATCTACAATTAGATGTTGTTTAATTGCTTAATAAATGTTGAACTAATTTGGGTTCAGTTGTCTCTTTTATCTACAATTAGATGTTTAATTTACTTTAAATCTTTAATATTGCTTGTGAAGATCAGTAGAGTGTAAAGAGATAGTTGATAATGACTCGATTGAATTCGTTTTACAACATACTATAGCACACTTCTAAGACTCTCCAATTACTTGTGATAAAATTCTATTTTAAGATTTGCGATTGTGAAGTTACTGTGATCAATTAATCGCGCTATGAAACTATGTTCAAATTGTTACTCATCCCCCCACCTCCCAAATATACTTTCATGCTTAAATTGTGTCTATATATGAATCTCTAGTGAGATAAAGCACATTATAAGGTAAATTATATTCATCAATTTTCTAAGGAACCGATCTCAACTCTTCGTCGGCTTATATATTGCAAATGATAATCTACGCATTAAATTTACATGTGTAGCTGAACGCCATTAGTTGTGGATGTCGATTGGGATGACGTTGGCTAATATCTGTGGGATATTAACGATAGCTAGTAGTGATGGTGGTAATTGCGGTGAAGGTTGATGAATTGTTGTAAATGACAGTGATAGCTAATGATGGTAATGAATAATGATGATGATTGTCGATATATAATGTGGTGACTAATGTTGGTTTGATTTATTGTGATAACGATGGTTAGTGATGAACGATGATTTTAAATTATGACTAGTGGTAATGACAACTAACTATATATAGTGATTGACATTAATGGTGATTGTGGCTGAAGATGATGATTGATGATGGTGAGACATAATTGATAATGAAGAATAACAATGGTGGTGGTTGAGAATGATGCATGGACGATGCGGTAATAGTGAATAAATGGAATTAGTGAATCATCATTTTTGTAGAAATATTTAAATTGGTATATCAATGATGTTACGTATTGACTGGTTACATATGTTAATCATTCAAATCTATTGACCTCATTAACTGGTTGAAACATATTAAGATATGAATGATTAAGATTC
Source organism: Solanum acaule (assembly GCA_036250505.1). Lineage (NCBI taxonomy): Eukaryota > Viridiplantae > Streptophyta > Magnoliopsida > Solanales > Solanaceae > Solanum > Solanum acaule. The sequence continues at coordinate 14,038 of JAJOOR010015489.1, forward strand.
AGACATTAAAAAACAAACTTAATAACTAAGATATGAATGATTAAAATTAATATTTTCATTAAGTTCATACAAATGAGGCCTAATTATAATGTTAGTTTATTAGTGTATTAGTAATCAAATTGTACAAATACTTCTCATCGCTACTAGTGATAATATATATATCTCACTCTCTTTGTTTTAAGGTGTCGTTTAATTGATGGGATGAATTATATAAAGATATTTTGTGAATTAAAATATTTTATTTAATTATTTTACCATTCATAACATAATCTTAAAATTAAATAATAGCATTTATAATTGAATTATGATCCGTATCCCACCAACTAAGCGATCAAATTTGGCAACAAACTTTGGGCAAACAACTAGTCAAATACTAAAATCTAAGAAAGCAATATTTCATTGTCACGAGGGTGGTTTGCTTTTTAGGTCGCATAAGCATATGTACATGAACGTGTGACATGTCCTTGTCTCTTATCCACTCCTAACGTTCCAATTAATGTGAATATAATATATAGTAATTAATCATGCATCAAATTCGAAAATCAAATAAAAAATATATTATAGATTTGTATGATTGGTACGATATTTTTAAAATTTGTAGTCTTAAATATGTTGTGATATTTATGTGACCGTTAAAGATGAAACGAAAATTTTAAATTAGAATGATTTTGAATTTCAAGAAAAAGAAAGTTATTTATTTTGAAATAAAATAAAAATGAAATTAAGTCTTATAAGTCTTAATTGAAGTAGAGGTTGTACTACTTTTAAGGAGAGGAGATAGGGTGTCAGCTACAGATTTGGTTGAACTAATCTGTTTTCTTAATTAAAGTATTTAGTTTTTTGTTCGACTTTTGTATTGATAATTTAGAACCTAATATTTTTTTTAAAAAAAATAAAAATTTAATATTCATAAATTTTAAATTCGGATTCTGTCTCTCTTATTTTTCTAACCTTTCTTTTCATCCACGCTTGAATTTGTAGAAATTTTCTTTGAAAAATTTCTTTCTTGTTTGATTTTGAAAATCAAATAATTTGTGTTCGAATATTTGTATGTTATTTTCTAGGTTATATCATCTTTTTAACTGACTTTATCAAAAGAAAAAAATAAATAAAAAATGAATGCTCTTTTTGATTTATTTTCTAGCAAGAGTGAGATCACTTTTTATGTCACTTAACACTGCAACAAAATTTTGATTATAAAATTTCAATAGTTTTATGGCAGTAACAATAACATCCATAATTTAAATATGAACTAATGAAACGTGAATAGCACTTTAGAAAATATTGAGATATACATAATCAATTCTCTCTATAATATTCATCCTTTATAACAATAATTTTCAAATCACAACAATAAACAATTAAAATTTATTTTAGATTCAATTTTCAATTGTATGTTATACGGTATATTTTCTATAACATTTTACTATTGTGATTAAAGAATATTCGAACAACGTTATTATAAAAGATTTGATTATAATACTTGTCATTTACCCATTGCTTTTTAGCTAGAACTATAGTCTATAACTTAGATCGTGAGGGAACAAGAGGTAGAACCAAAACGACACACACCTAAACTAGGCATTATCATGAATAGGAAAGGCAAATTGTGTTTACTTTTGGCAAAAGTTGAGTTTGGTTACATCGACGTGATACTTTTATATCGTTAAAAAAATAATTAAGTAAAAAAAACAAAATTTTCTTATAATTTAATTTTTAGATAAGACAATCACACAATTTGATATGATATTAGAGTAGACAATAGAGTTCAAATCTCAATATCTCTAATTATCGAAAAGAATTTTCATACGTTTGATTCATGAAAAAAAAAAAAACAAGCATGTAAGATTGTGTGTTGAAGACAAATTAATTAAAAAGCAATTAAATTTCTCTAATACCTTTAATATTTAAATGTGATGTCCATACATTTTAACATATACAAAAAAAATTAAAGTTACGTGCATCGGTGCATGGATTCTATAAAGATTTTTTTATTGGTCAAATTTAACCTGTGATGATAAGTAAGTTATCAACTATTTATTGGTCAAATTTAACCTGTGATTAGGGATGGCAACGGGGCGGAGTGAGTTTAAGGCTATGTGGAGCGGAATGGGTTTAAGGTTGTGTGGGGCGGGGTCGGATGCGGGGCGGGTTGAAGTGGGATTTTTAAAAATTAATGTGGGGCGGGGGGGTTGTGGGTATATGTGATTTTATGTGGGTTCAAACTTAATTTTTAACTTTTTACATGTTATAACAGTGATAGAACATTATTTATTAAGATAATTTCATTAAAGCTACTAAAATATTCAAGATAATAAATGAAAATGGTTCAATAAAAAATATTCCCTCCATTTCACAAAGAATGACCTGGTTTGACTTGGCACGGAGTTTAAGTAAATAAAGAAGACTTTTGAATCTTGTGGTCCTAAATTAATGTTATGTCAAATGTACAAAATTGCCCTTAATCTTGTGGTCTTAAACATGCCACGTGGAAAACAAAAAGTAAAATGTTACCAAAAAAGGAAAGAGGTCATTCTTTTTGAAACTGACTAAAAAGGAAAGGAGATCATTCTTTGTGAAACGGAGGGAGTAATACAATTTCTTACATGTTTCCCAATTGACCTCTAAAAAATAAAATTTTAAGTCACTATCCTATTAAATTAATACAACTTAATGAAAAAATGAATTTATTTTTAGTATCAAACATAACTAGAAAAAGAAAATATTAAAAAAATTATACGGGGCGGGGTGGGTCGGGTTGAAAATGAAAAGAGTTGTTATGTGAGGCGGGGCAGGGTGGATTAAAAATTTTGCGGGTTAAGCTCAACCCGCATTGCCCCCGCCCTACACCGCCCCATTGCCATCCCTACCTGTGATGATAAGTAAGTTATCAACTATATCATATTACTAATTATGTAATATTAGGGAAAATTACGCGTATAAGCAAACATATACTAGTAAATTAGTTAACATAGCTATAGTTTGCCTTAATTACAATTTGCGGCCTACTTTTAGCTATAATTACGCTGCCCAACTTTTTAGTTTTGTATAATTTGCATTGTATAATTCGGAATTTGTATAATATAATTTGCATAACTTTTGTATAATTCGGAATTTGTATAATATAATTTTTATAACTATTTACACTTCTGATGTTTGTAATCGTATAGATTCGTTATTTCGATATACAAAAATAACTGAATTATAAAAATGTACCCGTGAATTATACAAATCCGCGAATTATACAAACGAGACAACTTAAACTGTAGCTACAGCCCGTAAATATGCAAACTATAGCTATGGAGCATAATTAAGTTTATTATAGTGGCAATTTGCGAAAGTTATATATATATATATATATATACTATTTTTATCCTTGATTAAAAATTTCAAGTTCAAATCTTGATTATAAAGATGCCGCTTTTATTAGGGAGCATTTTACTTGTAACGTGGATCTTTTTATCACAAATTTAAATTTAATCAACCCAATGCAAATACCGAAAATCTAGTGGGACACCAAACAAAAGATTAAACTCTCAAACAAGATACATAGTATATTTTCTCACTTTCTTTGTCTATATATGTTTCTACTCGTCTGTTTTGACAAAACTTGGGAAGTAGTATTATTTAGATGGAATTAATGTTGTTTCCATCTGGTACTTGAGGAAGTGACCTACCCTCAAGCCCCTAGCAAAGCAAGTGTTCACTAAAAACAATGAAAAAAAGACATAGTTATTAATTGAGAGGTTGTTATTGATTTCAAGATATAACATATAACAACCTTTGGTGATATTATACCAAATATGTTACTAGAGGTGAGGTTGTCTATTCTCATTCTCTCTTTTCTAAAATTGAAATTTGAAAGTACCAACAACATTGCTTATCTATACAATAAGGTCGTTTGATCGGTCGGATGTGATAGATATGAATATTTCAAAAGTTGAGATTATTGTATTTCATTTTCTAAATGAAATAACTTATCTCGCTATTTATATTAAAATAGTGGGATAAAATAATTCTCGAATTAATTAATATTCATTACTATGTACAAAATAAAATAATCGCATGAAATATATATCTTTATTCTACCCCACCAAAGGAACCCTAAGGTTATTAAATAGCATACTAGATTGAATTTGTGCATATTAAAATGAAAATTTTACCTATTTAAACATGCATAACTACAATATTTATGATACATAACTATAGTTTTAAAATATTGCCTAACATATAGCTATATTAGGGTTTTATAGAAAATCTCCCTATTATATCTCTCTCTCTCTGCTCTTTCAGTCCTGCCTCTCTTTCCTCTCTCTGTCACGTCTCGAGCCTATGCTCTGGACGTGACTGGCACTCAGAACCATTGCTGGTCCCAAACGAACTCTTGGCCTGACTTACTACTATACTGAAGGTTATAACACATATGCAGAAACTTTATAACACATGCAGAAACTTTTAAAAGATGAGCATGCAAGAACTTTAAAAACAAACTCAAATATTTCATAGTAGAAAAATACATAAAATATGTATAATATGCATATGTTTAATTGTAAAACAACTAAAATCGTAACTCAACTAACTCGTCTATGAAGCCTCTAACATATAGAAGAAAGGTTACCGGAACAAGATTCCAGGCTATCTGAATACTATACTAACAACATAAACAAACTACTAATACTTGAAATAAATTGGAGCCCTCCGAAAGTAAGGAGGTCTGGCCAAAGCAAGAGAAAAGTGATCTTAATGATGCATTTGCTATCATGAGTACCTGAATTTGCATCATAAAATGATGCAGCACCGAATGACGTCAGCACATGAAATGTACAGTGTGTAAAATAGTTGAATGTAACAATAGGCTAAAGCTGAACATACTGACCTGAATGAATAACTCTGAAATTGTGATAGTCAAGCTGCAATAGCCTACACAAAGGATCCAAAGTAGCATGGAAAGATGAAACATAATGACATAAAGTATAATTTTATAAGAGACTTGTTAGTACAAAAGGAAGTGAACGTGAAATACATATCTACACATTAAATGATAGCAGATTCCTTAACGAAATCTATAGCGTGATGCTTATGAGAGACATGTGAAGTCATTGGGTTTACGTAGATATTGATGTATTTATACTTTATTTTTCCCAAGCATGTTCATGTAAATTTACATTATTGAAGTTAATGTTGGTTTATGCCTAATTTTTCATATTTGTTGGTTCATATACATATATCATTTTTTATATAGTGTACATAAAATTTTGAGAATAAAAAGTATGTCAAACAGAAAAAAAAATTTATTCACACAAGCAATCGTTTCTATTGTCTAAATGACAAGTGGAGATGAGACAATTGTAAACTAATTATTATTAGAAGTGGTGATAACAGAGAGCTGAAAGTTTATAATCAGAATGTCGTTTATTAGTTTGTGTTTAATCATATGTGATTAAAATGAGTTAGTTTGTTTCTAATGCCAAATGTGAGTTCTGAAGAACAAAATGATAAGTAGATTTGTGAACCCAAAGTTAGACATGAGTTGTATGAACACCATCTACATAATATTTAATTAATAAAGACATACACTTCATGGGAAAGGAATCAATACTCTGATACATGTTTCATACCATGTAGGCATATAATGATCCATAGGGCATTACAAGTCTAGTCTCTACTTGCTATCGTGTGAAGCCCTTCAAATTATATGTAATTTTTACATTGTACCCTTATGACTTTAATCAGTTTCTTGAGATTCAGTTTGATGTCTGCTACCTTAGTATGTTGCCAAGAGATCATGTTTGATTTGGTCTGACGAAATATTTCTATAAAAACATATCACGTTCAGATTAAAAGATTCATGAGATGAGGAAGATCATTGGATATATATTATCACATCAATTGTGTCCATTGATGTCCTTTTTATATTTGTCTATGAGGCAAGTACATAATTGAAATGACCCAAAAAGTTCTTAAAAATGTGCTTCGGAAGTTACCGGAAACTTGTTTAGCTATATATAAAAAAAATCCGTTTCGTTTTTCGAAAATCCGACTTCATATTCTTGTTTAGGGGGTCAAATTGAGTGGGAAATGGGTCTAACCCAAATTTTAG
>JAJOOR010015491.1:0-22269 GCA_036250505.1 Solanum acaule
GGAAAATGATGGGTTATTGTTTGGGGGGGGGGGGGGGGAGGAATCATCAGTGAATTGGTAAAGGTGAAGTGGAGATGAAGAGTTAATATTTGGTGAAAATGGTGAGTCAGTATATATATATATATATATATATAAGATAGTATTAATGTATTTGTGAATATTTACTTTTAAAAGTATTTTTTATTTGAGTTATTTTTTATATAATATTTATTAATATGAAGAAATTAATATATAGAAGGGTAAAAATGTCAAATCTAAATTAATTTATATTTATTTTAAATAGGTTTAAAGAATGGTTACAAGAAAATGAAAATAAGGGAGGTAGACGTAATATCGTAAACCACATGAGAGGTGAGTACTATAGAGCGAAATCTAGAAGGAGGTCTTTGAAATAAGTATAAAGTTTTTTGTTCACAATCTAGGATGGAAATTGGACATGCCATCGGTACGATTGTAGCACAAGATTATATTTAATTTACCTTAATTATGGGAACGGTATAATTCCAACTTCTTGTGCTAGTGCATTTTGTATGTATTGAACAGGACTGAGTAAAGATAGTTGTTTTAGACTAACTGACAAAAACATATTCTTTAAACTATTAAATGTACTTATATTCTCAATCCTGATATAACTATTATGATCTGTATATATTAATTATCGTTTTGATTAATTATATTAAAAGGTAAGATTCTGAGATAGGTCAATATGCCTGGTAGATTAGATGATAATAATAAATATTGGTGAAATAATAAGTTAGTTGACGGAATCCATGTCTCGTTGTAGAGATTGATTGATATGCCTTTTTTGAGAAACTTATAAGTTTTTCATCATATCAAACCTTGCAAGTAGATTTATGAATCCGACACATGAAATAAGTTAAGTAGTGCTCTAAAGAAAATTAATCATTGAATTAAATTCATCAGTAATTTAATTTATTGATTAGTATCTGTAATCTTAACATGGGAAATTACATAAGTGTTTAATGGAGAATTATGAAATATAAATAGAGGAGTGTAATTACGAATTTCTAGTGGAATGATTTGTAATTTATTATGGTAAGAATAATTCAAATCTATTATTTGAAATTATTTCCATAATAGGAAGCCTCAGTAATTAATTTTGTGGTCCCTACAGTGCCCATATTAAACTAGAACTCATAATCCTATTTCTAAGGGAAAAAGGGGAGTCAGGCGTGGGTTTTACTTTTTAAAAGAAAACATGCGTGTTCTTTTCAAAAAACAAAAAAAAAACAGACCGCGTTTTGTTCTCCTCTTTGGATTGGGAAGAAATCTCTATAAGTAGAGATTCTCCTAACCTAGAAAAAGTTTAGTTTTCTATTCGATACTTGCCCACCCAAGTATTGAGAGAGTTCGGATGTGAACTTGGGATCACCGTAGAAGATCATCGATGTTGTCTATCTTGTGGATTCGCTTGAAGGTCTATCTAACTTGGGGATTCGCTTGAAGGTATATGCTCACGCTTCAAGAGGTAATTCTTGAATTAAGTTTCAGCAAGTTTATGTGTTCTAGCATAAACGGTATTGGTTATCTATTATTCATGTAAGCAGTGAGATTAAAGTATACTTCCGTTGTGCATATAGTTTTCTATCAATTGGCATCAAGAGCTACGCTTACCTCTTATTAGATAACATGATATACGTGTGTATATGGTTTCGATATATACATTAATATGTAGTTTTTACCTGAGTTCGGTGTATAGCCAAGTTCAATTTGGTTTAAGTACTGATTGTCGATAGTGGTGGTATGGCACTGTAATTGTTAGGGCTTTTCCCTGCTTTTCTTTCCTTGTTTGAAGTTTTTTTTTCCTTAAAGAAAAGTCAAAGTATTACCATAAATGCTTGAACTTTTTCTGAAAGGAAAATATAATTTTCTTCTATATTTGGTTTATTCTTTCCAATATAGGAAAAGTTTGGAGATCTATAAATTGAAGATTCCTATTCTCATAGCATAACACAATAGGATCCAAAATGTAATCATTTAGAGAGTCTTGTTTATGGGGAGATTTATTCTCTCAACAATTTATAATATTTTTCTTTTATATTAGTTTTCATATAATAATATTACGTCTTTTAGTATAATTTTATTTGTCATCTAATTTATCAACCATATTATTTGCAATTGTAAGCTTCCGCATGACGCCCTAATATCTTTCGAACCCAACAAGTGGTATCAGAGCACATTGTTCAAAGATCCGATGGTTCAATGATCTAATGTTTGAATGAGGTTGAAGACAGACTCAAGTGATTTCAAATCAATTTGTAACTAATTTGATGATAAAGAAGATTTTTGTCCATCTACATGTGGAGAAAAGATTAAAACCACATTTTCAACATTCATGTTGCTGCATCTTTGAAAATAAAAACAAAATATTTTAAAATCATTTTTAACCCATATATTTTAAACTTTAGTTTTAACCATGACAAACAACAGTGATGAATACTATGTGAAAACGAAGATATCATGTGAAGAAGACATATCAAGTTTTGTCAAGAAAATCTAGCCAAAAGGGGAGATTTGTTAGAGTTTTTCCCTCATTTTCTTTCCTTGTTTGAAGTTTTTTTTTTCCTTAAAGAAAAGTCAAAGTATTACCATAAATGCATAAACTTTTTTTTAAAGGAAAATATAATTTTCTTCCATATTTGGTTTATTCTTTCCAATATAGGAAAAGTTTGGAGATCTATATATTGAAGATCCCTATTCTCATACCATAACACAATAGGATCCACAATGTAGTCATTTAGAGAGTCTTGTTTATGGGGAGATTTATTCTCTCAACATTTTATAATATTTTTCTTTTATATTAGCTTTCATATAATAATATTATGTTTTTTAGTATAATTTTATTTGTCATCTAATTTATCAACCATATTATTTGCAATTGTAAGCTTCCGCATGACGCCATAATCTCTTTCGAACCCAACAGTAATTGCATATGTGAACCAATCTTAAAAATTCTTTATTATTGCAAGATGAGTTACATTGTATTGCAAAGTTAAAAGGAATTAAAAGAAGATTAAAATAAGAGAAGAAAACGGAGTGCTTAACATTGTGACGTAGATAATCTGCAAATTAAGCTTTGCATATGATGCACTCACACTCAATCGTGATGATAGTAGCTAATCTAGGAGCTAAGGCTCGAAGAAGATGAAGACTAATTCAGGGTACAACCGAGAAGATTAGCTGAGAAGATGTAGAAGAAGGAAGAAATAATAGATTGATATTATTCATGAATGATGAATCAGTACATTTCTCATATATTTATACAACTAATCAATGGGTAAAATGACTAAAGAAGAATACAACAAAAGAAACTAACTAACTAATTTCTTGACAGCTAACTCACTAATTTCTTGACAGAATAGTGTTAACTGCCTAACAATTCAAACAGATTTCCAGATTCCTTTACATTTATTTAACTCGACTACACATACTTGCATCAATACCCCTTATTTGAAGAATAACCTTGTCCTCAAGGCTGAAATGAATGAAATCTATGTTGCAATGCTGTGAAAATTTCCCAGGTGGCCTGAGTTGTATCAATGCCCAACCATTTAACCAACACCTGACAAACAGCCTTATTACCCGTCTTGATCATCCTCATCTCTAATATAGCCTCAGGTAAAGGATAGTAGGGACTAGACATATGCAACACTGAAGGGTGGATGAGGACAACATGTACTTCATGACATTTTTTAAACTGTGATACATAAAAAGTAGGATGGATCAACACATCAGCTGGGAGCAACAACTTATAAGCAACTTCCCCAATCTTAGCAACAGTTATATAGGGACCAAAGTACTTAGCAACTAGCTTGTTGAAAGGTCTAGTGGCCACATAGAACTGCCTGTAAGGCTGTAGCTTTAAATAGACCCAATCACCCATACTAAACTGTCTGTCAGACCTGTGTTTATTGGCCAAATCTCTCATTCTTTGTTGGGCCCTGGATAATTGGAACTTCAGCAAGGCAATAATAGCTTCCCTAGCCTCTAGAGATCTATCAACCATCTCATTAAAGGATTCACCAGCCAAATAGGGAAGATGAATAGGTGGCTTTTGACCATAAAGAACTTTATAAGGGGAGCATTTGATAGCTGAATGATAGGTTGTGTTATACCACCACTCAGCAAGAGGCAAGTGAGCAACCCACTCCAAGGGTTTATCTGAGCAGAAACACTTCAGAAAAGTCTCCAAGGTCTTATTCAAGACCTCAGTCTGACCATCTATTTGAGGATGGTAGGCTGTAGATTTATGCAATTGAACTCCTTGCAAGGTGAACAATTCTTGCCAAAAGGAACTCAAGAAAATAGGGTTTCTATCACTGATTATAGTAGAGGGCATACCATGCAACCTAAACACATTGTCCAAAAAGCTTTGAGCTATAGTTTGAGCAGTGTAAGGATGCTACAAGGAAATGAAATAGCCATGCTTACTCAACCTATCAACCACCACTAGAATGACATCCTTGTCTTTGGATTTAGGAAAACCCTCAATGAAATCTAAGCTAATGTCAGTCTAAACACCGCCAGGGATAGGTAGAGGTTAAATTAAGCCAGGATAAGCTGAGGCATCATACTTGTGTCTCTGGCACACATCACATCTATTAATAAAACTCCTGATATCCAAAGGAACAAGGATTGCAATCTCCTAATGGTAGCATCCATTCCAGAGTGGCCACCCTGAGATGTAGAATGCCACAACTGAATAATGTGTTCTCTCAACTGAGGGTCAGATCCCATCACCAATCTTCGCTTCCACCTAAGTTGAGAATTAATCCAAGTGAAGGATTTATAAGGATGTACTAGCAGTTTAGTGATCAAGGTCTGTAAAGCAGCTTCAGAAGTCCAAGATTTCTGAATCTGGCAGAAGAGTGTATCATGGGGTGTAAGCAAAGATAAAGCCAATAGCTCTGCCCCTTGAATCCTGGAAAGAGCATCAACAACCTTGTTGTCCAGTCCCTTTTTGTATTCAATAGTAAAGTCAAAAGCCATGAGCTTTGAGATACCAGTCACCTGGAAATCAGTGTGTATAGTCTGTTCTAGCAGATGTTTCAATGTCTTCTGGTCAGTCCTAACAATGAAGGGTCTGCTTAACAAATAATGTGACCACTTAGTCACAGCAAAAACCAATGCCAGCAATTCTCTATCATAAACACACATGGACTGGTGTCTAAGGGCCAGTGTTTTACTAATATAGGCAATAGGGTGCCCCTGCTGCATTAGGACAACACCAATACCTGTACCACTTGCATTTGTCTCAATAACAAAAGGTTCAGCATAGTTTGGCAAGGCTAGAACATGAGCAATTACTAAGGCTTGTTTGAGAGTCATGAAGGCTGCAATAGCTTCTTCAGTCCAAGCAAAACTGTCATTTTTAAGTAGGTCATGTAGAGGTCTGCATATAGCTCCAAATCCCTTGATGAATCTCCTATAGTACCCTGCTAGACCAAGAAAACCTCTGAGTTGCTTGATAGTAGTAGGCAGTTCTTAGGATCAGTTGCTACTCCCTTAGTACTGATAAAATGTCCTAAGTACTCCACTTCTTTTACCCCAAAAGCACACTTAGATGCTTTAGCATACAACTGATAATTCTTCATCAACTCAAACACAATTCTTAAGTGATCCACATGAGCATACATATTTCTGCTATAAACCAAAATGTCATCAAAGAAAACTAACACTGATTTTCTGAGTAATGGTTTGAAAAATGAATTCATAAGACTTTGGAATGATGAAAGAGCATTGGTTAACCCAAAGGGCATTACCAAGAACTCATAATGACCCTTATGAGTTTTGAAAGTTGTTTTGTGCATATAAGATTCTGCCATTCTCAATTGGTGATAGCCAGCTCTAAGATCAATCTTAGGGAACACCACAGCACCCCCCAACTCATCCAATAGATCCTTAATAATAGGGATTGGGAATTTATCCTTCACTGTTAAATGATTCAGATCCCTGTAATCAATACAAAGTCTCCAACTACCATCCTTTTTTCCAACTAACACAGTTGGGGATGCATATGGACTAGTACTGTGTTGTACAACCCCTTGATCTAACATCTCCTGTACCAACTTCTCAATAATATCCTTCTTCACTCCAGGAAACCTGTAAGGTCTCTTACTAATAGGTGTTGCATTGTCTATGAGTGGTATTCTGTGATCAAAGGGTCCTCTGTGAGGTGGTAATGCAGTAGGAATATCAAATATACACTTGTATTGTTCCATTAAAGAAACCAAAATAACTGGAATGTCATCACTTGCGGTTGTGATAGCTTAGATGTGGTTACACTGGAAGGTAACATGTGTGTTCACTGACAACATATAAAATTGTACTTGTTCTGTAGGTTTTTATTCAACACTTTAGCCTTAGTAGTCTTGACTTGAGTGGTTGCCCCTCTCAACACATGCTTCTTTCCTTGGTGCATGAACTCAATTGTCCTTTTGCTAAAATCAAAGAGAATTCTCCCCAATGTATTCAACCATTGGACCCCCAATACTATATCAATATTTCCTAATGGCAGTAATAGGAAATCAGAAGAAAATGTAGTTCCCTGTAACAACCGCTGCAGATTCCTACAAATGGAAGCAGTTTGTACCTTCCTCCCATCAGCTACACTAATAGATTGTTCCATGATTGTGCTGGCCTTGCATCCTAGCTGCCTTGCCATTTCTTCATCAATAAAATTGTGGGTACTACCTGTATCAATAAGAATTTGCAATGGTCTTTTCTCATGATACCCAGTGACTCTAATGGTTCGGTACCTAGTGACACCAGTGAAAGCTTGCAATGAAATTGTCATACATTCCTCATGATTGGCAATGTTATCAATTGCTTCTTGGTCCTGGAACTGATCTGGTTCTAGATTCTCTTCCATAGTTACATCTCCTTCTTCACACAATTCTACTAAGAACAACTGTTTCTTGGCCTTACACACATGCCCCCTTACATACTTTTCATCACAAAGGAAGCATAGTCCCTTGGCCCTTTTCTCATCCATCTCTGTTGCAGTTAAGAGCTTCCTTCCATTAGCATTGCCCTGAAATCCACTAGGATTGTTATAAGAATTATCAAAAGGTTTCCTGTAACTAGTATTAGCTGGTATGGGCCTCTGTACATTCTGATTTCTATGGAAGTTTGGAGTTAGTAAAATGGGATTCTGATTTTTTCCAGAAGATCTAATTCCCCAAGACTGAGCTTGTGCCTCAAAAACTTCCTCTTGCAATCTAGCCAACTTGTAAGCTTGCATCAGGGTCTTTGGTGCCTGCATCCTTACTGATTTGTTCAATTCAGGTTTGAGCCCTCCTAAGAAACAACTGATGGCATTCTCATTAGACAAATTCACCCCAGTCAACAGCCTATCAAACTCAGCTTGGTAAGCTCTTACATTGCTAGTTTGTTCTAGGTGCTTAATGGATTCCATTGAATCTTCATATCCATCCCCAAACCTTTCATTCAAAGCTAAAATATACTCTGTCCAAGTAGGATCTACAGCAGTGTTCCTAGCTTTCATATATGACCTATGCCAAGCAATAGCTTCCCCATCTAAGTGAATTGATGTGACCTTGACCCTCTGACTATAAGGAATTTCATCCATAGAAAAGAATTGGTCCACCTTATACAACCATGTTTTCAGATCTTGTCCAGAAAATCTAGGGAAATCTAACCTAGAGCATCGAGTGAGAAAATTACCAGTTACTCCAGTCTGAATGTCTCTACTTGTGTTCAACTGCCTCAATTCTCCAGAATTGTCACCTCCAGCAGAAGATTCACCTCTGCAATTATCCAATTCCTTGTCTCTCTGCTTCATACCACCAATGGCTTGCTTGATTTCCAACAATTTCTTATATGTCCTCACATTTCGATCATTCATACTCTCCATCAATTTCTGTAATTGCTCTTGAATCTGCAAAAAAATGTTATCCGTGTCCTCTGTCGATCCTTCTGGGTTCTTATTGCGAGTCAAAGCCATACCGAGGAAAGATAGCTCTGATACCAATTGATGCACTCACACTCAATCGTGATGATAGTAGTTAATCTAGGAGCAAAGGCTCGAAGAAGATGAAGACTAATTCAGGGTACAACTGAGAAGATTAACTGAGAAGATGTAGAAGAAGGAAGAAAGAATAGATTGATATTATTCATGAATGATGAATCAGTACATTTCTCATATATTTATACAACTAATCAATGGGTAAATGACTAAAGAAGAATACAACAAAAGAAACTAACTAACTAATTTCTTGACAGCTAACTAACTAATTTCTTCACAGAACAGTGTTAACTGCCTAACAATTCTAACAGATTTCCAGATTCCTTTACATTTATTTAACTCGACTACACATACTTGCATCAACATAAGTATTAAAACTCCAATTTTCAGCACCGTTGTTTTCTTGATTCTTTTGTCATTAATAATTTTTTATTGGTATTTTGAGTAAAACAAAAGAAAAAAAAGAATGAGGTTGGTTGTCGGCTAGTTTCCAGAAACTTTGTGGAAACTGGATTAAAACCTAAAAAAAATTTCAAGTTTGTTTTCCAATTTATTTATTTTTTAAAAAAGTAGTGCAATTTTGCACGTGTCGGCGGCAACAACTATACCGTAGGGTATTATTTGTTTTCGTAGTGACTTTATGTAATTTTTAGTCAAATTATTGACAAAAAAAAAGTTTAGTTTCATGTGCCTGTTCTTTTTTGATTGGCCAGGAATTATTATTTTTTGAATTATTTGGGCATTGTCTATATTACATGACACCATTTTTTTCTCATGTGTATAATGTACATATAATTGAGAGTCTGTGATTAATAAATAGTGATATCATTAAATGGTCTATTTGTTTGAGATCATCGAGAAATTCTCAAAGTTTCATATATGTGGGGTTATATCAATATATGAATTGAGAATTATGATAAATAAATAGGATATATGAAAGTGGTCTATTTATTTGAGTCGTTAGAATATCCTCAATGTATCATGTATGGATTGTTCTTCATAAATGTATACTAGTAAAGGTTTGTTTACTCGAAAGGAGATTTATCTTTAGATACTAGTAATACTTAAATTAACTCATGAGATAGATATTAAAGATTTTCACCGGTTTAATGGGAGAAATATAATATCTTGAATTCTCAAGTGTATTAATTGAGAGAACAATATGTTGTAAAGAGGTTAGTTGTGTGTCTTAGCCGATAGACAGGACACAATATGCCTTATGCTCATGAGATAATTATGAAAAGAGAATGAAAATCTCAATCAAGTTATTTTAATCTTAAACCTTGCCTAAAACGGTCATTTTTCAAAATTTGGTCATAGTTAAGTTGGTCATGAATTTTATGATATCTGATTGACTTGAAATTTGATGGTTCCAACGAAAATCGTTTAGATGGGTTTAGGTAGTTTGTTGGATTAAAATTTGATTCGAATATGATAAGATCATTCTTTATGTTAATTATGTTTATGTTAAATTTGAAACATGATACATGGTTATTTAACATGAATTGATATGGGATAAGAATGTATGTCATATTGTTTTTAATTCCTAAAGATACTTAAATTATTTGAATTTGGTCATAGCTTTGGAAATAAAGATTCTTTATAGGCTCCAATTGACCTGAAATTTGATAAGTTCATTGATAACGGCCTAGTAAGAAGTACTCATTGTTATGTGGTTATGTTTCTTTGAGGTCGTTAAAATGATTTTAAAGTTGGTCTTTGGAATTAAAATGTGATTTAGTATGAATGACATCATTTATATTGTTTTTATTTATGTTATATGTGGTACATGATTACACGTGATGAGTTAACATAAATTGATATATGATAAGGATGTAGATCTTATTATTTTTCCTCAAATCGTTTGAATCTGAATTTGATCATAGCTTTGGAGATAAATATTATTTTTGAACTCTGATTGAAAAATTCGGTAGGTTCATCAGAAACGATCAAATTTAAAATACTCATTGTTATGAAGTGATTTGGCAATTTGAGGTCGTTTAGGTAATGGTTTTAGATATTTCTTTGTATTTTGAAAATTAATTTTAATGAAAAATTACTCGACTATGATATAGTGGTGATAGACATTGTTCTCTATGGTCTTCATGAATAAATTTTAGTGAAGTATTAAGTTCATGTGTTGGCTTTAGACCTTCCTCCATATCAGATAAATTTTTTACGAGTCACTAGATTTAATCTGATCTCTAGTTTTGATAATCTGTATTGACTCTCCCTATCTGAGTAGGATTTAGGGATAATGATATTCACTTGGCTTAAATTAACATATACTCTCCATCTGAGTTAGCTTTTGTTCTAAATTTGTTGAAGTGAATATTTGACACCACATATGTATGTTGCATGAGTAGTCATTTTTTCATCAAAATTTATTGTTCAAGATGCATGGATATCTATGAGGTGTGTTTTGAATTATTTTTATTCAATGCATTCATAAATATGCTGATTTTGGAAAATAGTATTCAGATAAAGTAAATAGTTTTTAGAATTTTATTCTTTGTTCTTGATTTGTGAATCTATGTCACAAATGATGATGTGTCATGCGATAAGAATTTTTGAACGGAAAATTTTTAAATTCTATGTTGACCATATAACGTTTTCAACCAAATTGATCATAGTTTTGGAATTTGAAAAAAAAAAGAACTCTGATTGATCTAAAATTTGGTAGATTCATAAGAACGACCTACCAAGAAATTAATTTTTTTTTTTTGGATCGTTATATGAGTTTTTGGTCATATTTGATTAAATAATAGTGAAGTATTAGCTATATGTGTTGGCTTAGACCTTCCTCCCTATCGGATGAAATTGATACGAGTCACTATGTATTTAATCGTCTAGTTTTGATAATCTGTATTAACTCTCCTAAACTGAGTAATATAGGATTGGATCAATGTAACTAGAGAATTTTCACTTGACTTAAACTAACAGTAGACTCTCCATCTGAGTTAGGTCTGTATAAGTTTATGGAGTGAATAATCGGTCATTGTACTTGTGTATTGCATGAGTAGTTCTCCAATCCCATCGATTGGCTATTCAAGATGCATGGATATATATGTATAAATGAGCCCTGAATTTTGTTATTTAGGATCATTCAAAATACTATGATCTATTTAATGTATTATATCTCATATTCTCAATAGACTTTACGCACCCACTTAGTACTACTTAAAATTTTCTTTTGGTAGAGATAAGATATTAATTCAAAGAATGCATTGTACATGTACCTTATGTTAGAAGGAATTATTTTCAGTTTCTAACTAGATAAGAGATGAATATTTAATATATTTGTTTGTAACTCTCCTATCATTGAGTTTGATGAATATTTTATTTCTTGTGGTGTATTGATGCGTGATTCTTTTATTAGTATTATCTCTCATGAATTGAATTATATTAATTTGTCTCATAAGGGAAAAAATCATGTAAATTGAATGAAACGTATCTGTACATAAGTGTCTAAGTCATTTATTCTGAATAGAATTTCGAGGTTGGTTAATGCATGGACATAACGGTTCATTGAAAGTGAAGTCACTACCAACATGTGAGTCTTGTTTAAAAGGAAAAATGACTAAGAAACCTTTCCTCTTAAAAAAGAAGAAGAGGTAGTGATAAGTTATAATTAATCTATTCTAGTTTGTGTAATAAATAAGCATTTGGGCAAGAAGTGAATTTGAGTATTTTGAGTTTTCAAGAAGGTTACTCATGATATGAATATATTTTTTGATGTTTTGCAAGTCTAAATGTCTTGATAAACTCAAAATATTTAAGACACATGAAAATAGCATCATGAAAAATATATAAAGTCAATGCAATCTGATTGTAGTGACGTAAACCTCTCTGCAGAGCTCATAAGTCACCTATCTTATAGAATAATTGCATTTCAATTGTCTACACTAGACACTCTATAATAGATTGGTGTAGAAGAGAAAATAAGTAGACTCTTATGAAGATGATAAGATTAATTATTGACTTATTATTAATTATTTTGTTTCTTGTGGGATAGGTTCTAATAACTACATATCACTGAATTCAAATTCTTTCAAATCAGCACCTTGAACAACTATAGAACTAGTTGCATTTGACATAAGTCTAATCTGTGACATGTTCAGATATAGAATTATCCAGCACATGTGTTGAGTGGGAGAATAAAAAAATCGAAATTAAGAACGGAATGTGTGTGTTAATTGGATATCCTAAAGAATGAAAGAAGGTTTATTATAGTGTCCTAAAGAAAATAAGGCAATTGCTAACACAACTGTGTGATTTCTAGAAAAGGATCATTTAGTAAACCATGTTCCTAGAAGTAAACTAGTTTTACAGGAATTGAACAAAGAAGTAACAAATACTTCAATTGTAAATTTAGACGCTCAAAAACATCTAATCGGTATGCCAGAAATGACATTCCATTGCATTTAAGTAGTTGGAGAAACGTTACTAGACATAAGAAAACTACTACCTCTAGAAGTGGAAGTGATGTGGAGCAAATTGAAGAACACTGCATGAAAAGTTGTTAATATTTTAATATCGAAAGATTTTGAAGAAAATATTAAGAGTCAAGATCATGAAAGTGTGATTATGTAATAGTGCTTAGTCGTAGTGGGAGAATCATAGCGAATATTGATTTGTTTTGTATGCTTGAGAGAACTTTTATGATAGATTTCCGAAAATAAGTACACTCTTGGAAGGTTTCATGAGAAGCTCTCTCAAGATCTAGTACAAAATCGATTTGTTACGACAAAGCACTACTAGATGAAATTGCATGAGAAAATAACTTGGTAAATTTCTTTTGATAAGAAATAAAGGAATATTTGTGAAAGTTGTAAATGCATAGTTAAGAGTCTAAGTGGGAGATTGTAGGGTATATACTATTAATCATGTGTTTAGATAAAGTATTCCAATAATTTTCAAGATTAAATGTCTGAGTGGGAGATTGTTAGGGTATATACTACTAACCATGCATTTAGATATAGTACATTATAACAATTGTGATGGTTAAAAGTCTATGTAGGAGATTGTTGGGATATATACTATTAACCATATGTTAAGAAATAATATTTATTATAGAATAAATATTTGCTCAGTTTTAATAGATCATATATTCGTTTATGGTGTCTATTTACTTATATAGTAGATGATTTAGTGTGTAGAGTTTTAGCTTATACACAGAGGATTAAATCATCGGTTCTTATAAGTATAAAGTTTTTTGTTCACAATCTAGGATGGAAATTGGACATGTCATCGGTACGATTGTAGCACACGATTATATGTAATTTATCTTGATTATGAAAATGGTATAGTTCCAACTTCTTGTGCTAGTGCATTTTGTATGTATTGAACGAGACTGAGTAAAGATAGTTGTTTTAGACTGACTGACAAAAACACATTCTCTAAACTATTAAATGTACTTATATTCTCAATCCTGATATAACCTATTATGATCTATATATATTAATTATCGTTTTGATTTATTAAAAGGTGAGATTATGAGATGGGTCAATATGCCTGGTAGATTGGATGATAATAATATATATTGGTGAAATAATAAGTTGGTTGATGGAATCCATGTCTCGTTATAGAGATTGATTGATATGCCTTTTTTGAGAAACTTATAAGTTTTCATCGTGTCAAACTTGCAAGTGGATTTATGAATCCGACACATGAAATAAGTTAAGTAGTGCTCTAAAGGAAATTAATCATTGAAATTCGTTAGTAATTTAATTTATTGATTAGTATATGTAATCTTAACATGGGGAATTACATAAGTGTTTAATGGGGAATTACGAAATATAAATAGAGGAGTGCAATTACGAATTTCTAGTGGAATGATTTGTAATTTATTATGGTAAGAATAATTCAAATTAATTATTTGGAATTATTTCCATAATAGGATGCCTCAATAATTAATTATGTGGTCCCTACAATGCCCATGTCAAACTATAACTCATAATCCTATTTCTAAGGAAACAAGGGGAGTTAAGCGTGGGTTTTACTTTTTAAAAGAAAACATGTGTGTTCTTTTCAAAAAAAAAAAAAAAACAGACTGCGTTTTGTTCCCTTCTTTGGATTGGGAAGAAATCTCTATAAGTAGGGATTCTCCTCACCTAGAAAAAGTTTAGTTTTCTATTCGATACTTGCCCACCTAAGTATTGAGAGAGTTCAGATGTGAACTTGGGATCACTGTAGAAGATCATAGCTGCTGTCTATCTTGTGGATTCGCTTGAAGGTATGTCTAACTTAGGGATTCACTTGAAGGTATCTACTCACGCTTCAAGAGGTAATTCTTGAATTAAGTTTCAGCAAGTTTATGTGTCCTAGCATGATTATGTGTTCTAGCATAAACGGTATTGATTATCTATTATTCATGTAAGCAGTAAAATTATAGTATGCTTTCGCTGTGCATATAATTTTCTATCAAATGGCATCAAGAGCCACGCTTGCCTCTTATTAGATAACATGATATACATGTGTATATGGTTTCGAAATTGGGTTGGGTCTTGACCCACCCAAGTTTACTTTGAGCTCAAATGGGTTGGGTCATGACCCGCCCAGTTTGACCCACTTAATCTCAATAATTTTAACATATTGTTATTTAACTTTTATAACTACAATTTGAATCTCAACTTAAGATTTGTTTTTTAAAATCACAAACAGGTAGATAAATCTTAAAAGATATAAAATAGATAGTAATTCATATCTTCAATATAGGAACATATAGTACATAATTTAAAATGTAGAGTCTTAAAATGAGTTGAAATTGGAGATTAAATTGAGCTCAATTGAGAATTCTTTTAAAATGAGTTTAGACTTGAATGAGTTTAAGATAAAATCCACTTCAAATTATTCTTGAGCCCAATCCTTAAAATTCTGGGCAATTTTGGCGGATTACCTATACTTGGGCTCATTTTTGACACCCCTAACCGGAGCAGTAGAAGGAAGGAGAGGGTGGTGGGTCGGGGGAGAGGGTGTGGGCCTGGGCAGAGGGAATTGGAAGACCTTCCTATCAAACATACCTTTAGTTTGGTATGAGGGAAAAGAAATAATAATCCAAGATAGAATGCAAGATTAATTTATCCAATATTTGGTTTAGGAGTATTAATTAGTTCTATGATTATTTATTCCATTATTTGTACCATAATAATAAAATAAGTTATACCATATATATGGTGGGGTAACTAATTATCCCATAAAATATCAAAAATTATGAAACAACTTTGTCTATCCCATCCTAACATCCCCATACCAAACAACTTTTTTTAGTTCTTTGGTGAATTGTTGAGAGTTGAGAAGTAAAATTGAAGTGGGAAACAAGGGCATTGGTACTAGGAACCTTAACTCATCATCACATGTCTCATATATATATATATATATATATATATTATATGTTCGTGAGCCTAATTATGAATGATATAGAGGACCTCCTATTTATGCTATAACATAAAAAATTATAAAATATAAAAAGATTTATGCTAGCATAGGCAGCATTTTGGAAATCCCATATAATTTAATAATGTCAAAAAAAATCTAAAATATTAATTTAGGAGACCTTCCTTTCTGTTTACTTTACAATGCATGCCTTCTTTTAAATTTGATATATTGCATTTAGCTTCTTTATTTTTTATTTTTTTTAACCAAACTAATTTAAGTGACTAAATTTGTCTAACCTTCCACGCTTACTCTTTTGTGTTAATTATCAAACAAAAACTCTCATACATCTCTTTACACTTTATAACTCAGAATTGCCCTTATGCTGTACCTTTATATTTAAAAAAAATTAATAAAAGATGCATAATTTGGGGATATAAGAAAAAATACATCACCTAAACTAGTTTGGTTACACAATATCTTGAACAAGGGAGGTGAGTGGAATACGTTAAACCATATTGGATATTAGTATTATTAAGATATAAACCTGAAGGGAGGTATCTATAATTAACCTAAATTGTACTATTTTTTTATTTTTTTATTTTTTTTCATTTGACTTCTAGATTATCAAATGTAAAACAAAAGTGGGGTGTTGAATGCAGGGATAGAAATTAATAACCTCAGCGTTCATGTGATGTTTTTCAAGAGGGACATTATTTGTATCAACTTCATCATTTCCTGTAGAAAATTATACAACCATAACTTTAAAAAGAATGGTGAAACAAAGTATACAAAAAGCATAGAAATTATTATAACCAGCATTCCACAAGTCATATGAAAAATATACAATAATTACATATAAAATATGTATATTTATTATATATATATTTGTCAATTATTATTTTGGTGAACAGTTATACAGGCAAAAATCTTTTTTTTAAAAAGGGACAACATATTCTTTAAAAGCTAAAAATGGAGTAAACTAGAATTATACCTGAAATGTTGGGAATACTTTGAAATGACATATTATTTTCCTTATTAGAAATATATATATATACGCGCGCGCCTATCCTAATTATTTGATTTATCGTAAATTCTTTCTTTGGTTTGATACAAGGATTAGGTTACATGTCACTTGTACTTTAGTTCGTCCATTTGTTTACTCGAATTAGAATAATATGGTACAAGATTTGGTATTTTGTTTATATAATACTTATTGTACACAATGTGTGTCTCTCTCTATATATATATATAAACGCTTAGATTTTAAAAATATGAGCTATATATATTTAGATATAATTTTTTGTATTAGACTATATATTTTTATAAAAATTTCTTATTAATTCGCATGTTACAATCTCAATTCTTAATCACTCAACTTTATTCATGAATGAGTCGTGCCAAATATTGTTTCTTTTATATTTTGCTTATCCACTCTTCTAAAAATAAATTTTATGTTTAATTTTGCAGAGAAAAATATTATGTCTATTTTAAATATCACCTTAAAAATTTAAGACAAATTAATTTTTTTTTTCCACTTATACTCTTATGCTTCATCCTTTTAATAGTGTTAAGTATTAAAAAAAACCATTTATTTAATAAAGAGAGTATAGTGAACTATATATTGTATTTATTAATTTTCTTAATGGACGTATGTGATTGAGAAAGTACTACTCCCTCCATCTCATTTTATGTGGCACCATTTTTTTTTTTGTCAGTCCCAAAAAGAATGTCACATTTTCTTATATGGTAAGTATTTAAAAGTACAATTCTTCTTTTACCCCTGTTGGTCCCACTTAATCTTAAAGATAGTACTCCAATACATTTATGAGGAGAGAGAAAAGTGAGTCTACTTTTTAATATGACTATTTTTTGAAGGGGCAATTTGGTAAACATTTAAAAGTCTTCATTTATTTTTTAAACTTCGTGTCCAATTAAATATTGCCACATAAAATCGGACGAAGGGAGTAACATTTTTCTTGTTTTGCCGTACAACACTACCCACCCATTCCCAAGACTTCTTCGAAATGCTAACAATTATGAATATTATGATAAAATTCAAACTTTAGTTACATAATTTTCATCAATAAAAATAAAAAGTCCTTCCTCCATCTATTTTTATTTATCCACCATACTAAAAATAATTATCTAATAATAATTGTTCAGATTGAAAAATCAAAAAATAATTTAATTTATTCTTTTGTGTTTATTTTACCCTTGACATTAAATACAATTCAATATCTAATATATTTTTAAAGTATTAAATGTATTGTTGTAGGAGTGTCAATGGGACGGTTCAACCGATTATTTTAAAAAAACTGTATCATCCCAATTTTTTGGGTTTTTATAATGTATAACCAAAATTCGGTATTGGTACAGTTCAGTTAATTTTTGGGTTTTTTTTACTTTTAAAGTATCACCTCAAAATACACCATTATTAAAATATTTTTCGCAAATGTGTTCTTAAAGAAGCAGTTCAATTTTTCACCAAGAAGCAAAAATGTAAAATCTTGTAGCCGTATTGTTTGATCTTAAACTTTAAATATGAGTGTTTGCATAAATTTTATCGTATTGTTTAATGGAGTATCTATTATAGTATATTTTAGTTTAATGCCTAATTAATTAAAAGCTAACTAAAAAGCAAAGGACCAAAGTCGTCCCATCACCAGAGGCCTAAGACCTAGTTTATATTTATATTTGACAAATGTTATTATATAATATATTTATATATTAAATTTAACATATTCTTAAAATAAAAAATATATATGCATACATAAGGCTATTCGGTTTGGTTCGAGAATATTTGATTTTTTTTTAAATTAAAAAAATCATTTCAATTATTCGGGACGGTTATACACTTAAATAAAAATTCACGATTTTATTGAAAAATGATATAAATCGGTTCGATACGATTAGGTTTGATCGATTCGATAATTTTCCATATTCTTTTAATACCTCTAGTTTCTTGATGTGTGTGCTAAATCACTAATGGACAACTATTATCAGGAATACAAAGTAAAAATGAACCGAGCAATACTATTTGTTGATTGAATATTTTAGAAAATTGTGACTTGAATGTGCTTGTTCAAGGTATGAAACCGACTTGATGCAGAAAAATTTGCAGTTCTCAAGGGAAAAATCACTAAGATAGACACGGGTCCTCGTTTCCTTAAACTCCTTTTAGCAATTCCATGCAAAGATCACTTGCTCCTTTTTAGTAATTCCATGAACACTCACTTGCCTATGTTCCCTTTAGCACTCCAATTCATGTTAATGCTCATGCTTCTTTGGGGGAACTTAGCTTTTTCCTTCACTTTTACTATCGCAGTCTAATAATAGTTGTCCATTATTGACTTGACACATCCCTTAAAAACCTATAAATAGAAGAGTAATTTTACTATAAAAAAAATCCTTTTGACCAGAAAAATTTGGCCAGAATAGTATTTTACTTATGTTATTTTACCTTTTTGAACATTTTTACCCTTTTAACTAAAAAATGGAAAAAAGATTAGTTTATTTTAAAATAAAAAAAGATATTATAGACTGGCCAAATTCTGGCCAAATTTTCTAGTCATTTAGCATTACCCTTTTACTATATCACTGTTTGAATATAATAAATACAATGTCTTAAAAAATGTAATAAAAAAATGACTATAATTAATGATAAGGGTAAATTAGGAACTATGTGTAAAATTACCCATGGATTTCATAAGACATAATACATAAACATAACCCTTAACTTGGCTTCAGCGGACAACTATGTCCTTCAACTTTGAGTATGCACAAGTAAACACTTAAATTTGTATAATATTGAATAAGTAGGCACACGTGTTCTACATGACATAATACATGTAGGACGCATACGTAGGACACAAAATGTCCATGTAGGGTGCCATGTAGGACGGATGTGTCTATTTGTTCAATTTTATACAAGTTTGAGTGTCTACTAGTGCACATTCAAAGTTAAAGGTCATAGTTGTCAGCTGACGCCAAGTTAAATGTCATGTTTACGTATTATGTCATTTCATAAAGTGGACAAGTATGGTTGGACATCTATTTTTAGTATAGTGGACAAGTATTGTTGGATGGAGGGTGTACTTATTTATGGCAGCGCTAGGGTGTGACATATGGGTTCTGTTAAATTCAATTATTTTGATTTAGAACTCAGTAATTTAATAAAATTAAAAGGGGTATTAAATTCATAAATATCAAATTCTGATTTTGTCTCTGTATTTATTGATTTTAGATTTTGTACATTTTTTAAAGAAATAATGATTAATATATTATAATACTCATATTAATTAAATTATTCTATAGTTTCATATTCTGGGTAATAAATAATTAATGTTAAGGTAAAACATGAAAAAAATATATTCTTCTCTTGATTGGTTAAAAATAGCAAATAAAATTGAAAATGTGTTTTTATATAATGAAGCAAAGAGTATAATTCTCAATTCCAAATAGTTCCTTTGGCTTTGTATCAATCAATTAATTAAGTCTCAAACCCAAATTAACTAGATAGTAGTATATTATTTTGTTTCAATTTATGTGCCAGTGTTTGATTCTGAGACAGTTTGGTTAATCTGCAGTTCCATCTCTTTTATCTTTCTTTTTCGTTTATATCGGTTCATTTTTTAATATTGTAGAGATTATTGTTATATTTGTAATACGTAGAAATTTCTACTTGGGGCATGGGGAATTTTGTATTACTTTTTGCGTTTTATTATGATTTATGAAACGGAGAAGGACCTAAAATGCCTCTCAAATATTTGAATTGGTATAAAATTATCCCCATCCACCTTTCAGCCTTAAAATATCCCTGACATCCATCTTTTAGCTCAAAATACCCTCGATGTTAATCCATTGGCTCATATTTGCCTTTATTTTTAATAGCCCCTTAAAGTAAAATTATTAAATATTTATTTATTATGTTGTTTAATATGATTGGTCAAAATTTAAATCCTTCTCAAATAAATAATAAAAATCATAATTTTAAAAATTTATTTTTTATAAAACCACATATGATTCATATTTTGACCCGATACACTTGAAAATAATATTGAAAAATAATTAATTTCATGATATCTTCCTTTTGACCTATTTTAAATAAACCCCAATTTATTATATCATAGCCCAACTCATAAGTGGGGATCCAATTAAAATCAATACTCACCCCGACTGATTGTCCATCTAAAAAAGTTTTTATTTTTATTAATATATTTCTATCAATTATCCATATGTCTTGTTCATTTTCTCTTTTATTCCTTTTTAATCTCTTATCTTAATTAGGATATCCGGGACTCAAACTTGAAATGAACTCACATGTTTATATTATTTTAATTTGTATTATTGTTATGGAAGTGTCACGCCCAGAGCATATCTCTCTCATACGAGCTCGAAAATTAGCAAACTCGCTGGCAATGGAAAGAGGATTCCAAGACCTTTCATTTGATATCTTATAGGCCACCTAACTCATCATGTACTGAAAATTATGGTCGTTTGAAGTTGACCCAAACTCATACTTAGCATAACTTGCCAAAATTTTCAAATTTACTCTTTCCAAAAAAAGTTCTTTCTAGTTCTAGGTTTTTCAAATACCAAGGTGTTACAGGTGGGATGAGAGTGAAGATAAGAGAAATGATTATTTTATTATTTTATTTTGAATTTTTGATACAGACAAACTAAAAATACAATATTCGTACATATTTGCTTAATTAAGTCATCTTTTATTGAACTAATTATTTATATATGAATGCATCGTTATTTTCCTCCTTTTTTCTCTCTTGTTTGTCATAAATGAAAATATAAAATTTAAACTGTTGGACAAGATCCAAATTGAATTTTTTTTGAAAGAGATAGGAAGTGAAGGGGTGGGGGAAGGGAGGAGTGTAGATAGTAGATGCCTAACCTTTTTTTTTTTTTTTTTTTTTTAAATTTACTATGAAATTAAAAATCAACTCATTCATGTGAGCTTATATATTAAGTAATTTCAAATTATTTTTGACAGAAAAGGGCCTAAAATACCTTTAAAGTATGAGATTTGGTATAATATTTCTCTCCATCCACCTTATGAGTATGATCCGTTAGACATAAGGGTATTTTTGAGCCAAAAGGTTGACGTCAGGGATATTTGAGGGCTCAAAGGTGAATGTGATAGTTTTGTATCAATTCAAATAGTTGAGGGGCATTTTAGGCACTTCTCCATTTATGAAAAGAACTATTTTAAAATTTATTCTCTTGTTAAGCTTTTACTTCTGTGATTATTCTTTGACATGCGCTTCGTGAATAATTGGTTTATCTATCAATGAATTGAGATAAGTGTCATCACATTTTTTAGTTTTATGTCGTAACAAAATCATTATTAATTTATGCAAGGATAGGCCACATATTTGCAAGTGTAATGACCCGAAAGGTCATTTTGGTGATTTTTCGTGGAAATGACTATTTTGCCCTTTCGGTAGTTGCCCCGAGTCCCATGTTTTGTGGTTGTAAAGTTGGTTTGAGGGAAAGTTGGTAAAAAGTTGAGCTTTTGAGAAGTTGAGTTTTTTATGAGTTAAAGTTGGTTAAAAAGTGCTTTTTCGAGTCATTTGGAGTTTCGGGACTCGGATCGGATTTCCGTCAATTCCGGTAGTTTTAGAATGTCGAAACGGGTCTGTGTGAAGTTACGGAGATGAAACGAAGAATTGAGGTCCTAAGTTGCTAAAGTTGTGAAATTTTGATAAAGAGTTGACTTTGGTCAACATATGAGGTTCCGAGGCTCAGATTGAAATTCCGAGAGTACCGTTGGTTTCGGGAGGCAATTCTAAGTCTAGAATGAGTCTTGGTTGAATTTTTAGACACTCCGTTTGAGTTTCGAATTTTTTGGCGTTAAACTAGTTTCTTGGCAT